>VDFB02330267.1:48639-67771 GCA_007258455.2 Sequoia sempervirens
ATCTTAAATGACAACCATCTAGTTAACTTCTAAAATCGCCAAAGCTTCTACGTCGTTATCAGATTTGGAATTGAAAGTAAAAGAGCTACCAATGATTAAAAAAACCCAAAGTGCATTGTATAACTACACCAACTCTAGCTTGTCTTGGATTGCCTCATGCTATTCCATCAAAGCTTAATTTAGACCGTATCTAGGTTGTCACTATTTTTTCAAAATTTAATGCTTTTAAAATCTATTCAAATGTACTTCACTATTAACATTTACCATTTTTTAAATTATTTTGAAAAGGTCTTTCTTTCACTATTGTTTTTGACATTGAAATGTGTTGCCAAGTCAGAAACTCTTAATTTGTAGGGGTCCATATATGAGTTTTTCATCTCTTAAAACGTAGTATAAAATCTTTACCAGTTTTTAATGTATTTTCGGGTGAGTCAACCAATAGCAATCGAAATACGACTAAAGAACTATGACATCAGGGTATTCTAGTTACAAGCTCAAAAATTGAAAGTATACGATGGTGTGGATTTTATCATACTAGAATCATCTAGCTAACTTTGGATCATAGATTTGTTACTCAATATTGTCTTTATTATTACCAAAACATTGTCTACCGTTTTCTCTTTACATTTTTCACCATCTTATTTTCATCTCTTCTAGGTTTTTCTCTCCCTCGATCTGCTTTCTCTTTGTGGACACATTTGTAAACCCTCTACCTTGTTCCCTTCATCTTCTATTCATTTCCTTCATTGTTTGTTGGCGAGGCTTCTGTTTTCTGATATTTGTGTCCACGATGTTTACCATTGGCCTTCATGATTTCTACACATGTTCACCATCACTCACCTTTGTCTCTAGTCTCATCAGGCATATTTCTATTTGTGTATACTTGTTTCTTGTTAACTTTTTGACTCTCAGTTGCTTCTGTGAGCCCCTCTATATGTCCTATGCTCACTATCTATTATATGATGTGTCAAGATTACTTTTTTTTATTTACACCATGATAGGAGCAAAAAATTTCTACCTTCTGCTAGTTCCTTTTCCAATTTTTCTTGGGTCATATGGAAAGAGGATAAAAAATTTCTATATGTAGAGTATATAATAGCTTGCAGGTGGTGTTTCCGCAATGCATAAATGATATGAGTTTTGGGATTCAGTTTTGTTATTTAGTGTCAAAATACGTCAATGGAGATGGTTTGGAAACTGGGCCGAATCTTGAAAATCATACAAGAGACTATGCCCTTTTGAATTATTTGGGAAAAAAATTGCAAAACAAATCAAAGGGAGAAGATGCTCATTTTGACTCCAAAATCAATATAGTTATCAATGATATAAGTTTTGGGATTCAATTTTGTTATTTTGAGTCCATATGGATCAATGCACATTGATTTCATATAAGATAGCTTGTTATGTGCCTGAAAGATTAGTATTCTAGCAACAATCATAAGTAGGGAGAACACCTTGATCAGTCCACTTAGTTTTGGTTGTTTTAGGCAGTTTAGGTCATGGGTTTGACTTTGATTTAAATGTGGTGTATGATGAGGGGTTCATCGCATATGCCATGAGAGGTTATAAGGGGATCACCTTGTCACCCTGTCAAAGAGATAATCTCCTGATCGTTGGACTAAGCAGAGAACATCTAGAAACAACTTTAAAGCATAAAATTTGAAACCACCAAATTTTCCTAAAATGTTTCATATGACAACTTTTCACATGTTCTATGCATTTTATTTTGTTTTAGGTTAGTTCTTAGTTCTACCTATTTCTTGTGTTATTACATTTTATCAATTCATTCTAGTTTTTTTCTTTTTTGGGATGTGCTTGTGTCATTGCACTACCTTTGTATGGGCATTCAAAAAGTCACCCAAGCTTATAAAGCTCATGATTGAATCCCAATTCTCTTAACTTCTTCACTGACTATAATATCTCCATTGGAGGATTTAACTCAATTTAGTCTCTTCGAAATTTGATTTAGAGGCCTCAAAACTTAGTACATAGATACTTTGGACTTAACACCACATTAGATCATCTGATTAACTATGGTAGTCACACTATATCTATCTAGTGGGTTTATTGAAGTTAGTACTTGTCATATATTTTTAACCATTTGGCAATCTTTCAAGACTTCTAGTGCCTACCATTGATGTAGCAATTATAATACAATCAAATGTCAGTATATTAGTTTTTTTTGTTTGTTTGTTAATCCTTTTAAATTGTAAAAGTCTTATAAATACAATTTTTTTTCAATATGCTACAATTATAATTGTCTATATTAATGATTATGGAGTTACTTATTAATTGAAATAGTCCATAATTACATAACTAACAATATTTATAATGTTAACTACCCTGATCATCATATTGTATCCAGTAATGAAATAAAACTTCATAAAAAACCATTAGAGTTGGTGACATTAATATTATTAGAAACATATATTAGCAGCTTCTACATGGGTAATGAAACTATGTTTATATTAATTTTTAGCTACAATGAATTGTTCAACATTGTAACAAGGTTTCATCCTTAATAATAACCATTCCATATGTCATCATTTGGCATTATTCCTAACTAATGCATTAGGATGTTTATAGTCATAAAGTTAACTTATTCATTAAGTTGAGTATGTAATTCCTAAGGCCATGTTTCATCCATAGGGTGTTCACTATGAAAAAGTTATGGTATTGAATAATAGTAACAAAGATAATGTTGCAAGACTGGTGCAAGCTTGAAAGTAGTTTCTTCATTGCAATGCATTATGAAATCAATTCATAGTTACAAGATTAAGATATTCAAAAAAATCATTTTCTTGACCTCTTTTATTTGAGAGATCAATTCTAGTCAGCAAAGTAGTAGCAATAGATTTCTAGCTATCAGTTAACAACCACCCTTTTCTATGGGTCCAATTTAATTTTTATCTTGTTACACATCTCTTTGAGAAAACCATGCTCATTATCTTTCAAACAAATGTTGAGTGTAAATGTAAATAATATATTTTACTAAGTCTCACCATGATACTATGCAAGTGAATATGTTATCTAAGTAAACATAATCCTTAAAGAAGTTATTATATGTCGATAATTTAGAAATATCGTATATAAAACCAATAACTTATCTATAAGAAATATTGAAACCATATCTCTCTTCACATTAAATAAGACATTATGTCAAGGTCTTAGCCTAGTGTTTCTAAAACATCCAACAAATTTGAAGGGTTTAGTCAATCTTAGTGTGTAATACACTAGTGGTGCTACCCTTCAACAAACCACTCCAAGATCTAGGGTTTATTAAACCCAATATATATAGTTAATAACAATAACGTAAAAGATATAAGACCACTAATATATGAGCAAACAAAAAAAACTTGAAACCAAAACTTGGCTTTATGTTGATCCAAATTACAATTGACCAATTTAGATCAATTTTTCACATCGCGGTCAAAAGGAACATTTCATGTGGACATTGGTGGTTGATGTAGAAAAATTAATGAAGGTAATTTCCTTCATTTTATGGTAGGGAACAATGTGCATTTAATAGGAATGGGGTGGGTGTGGAAAAGATGGTTGCAGGACATGACATCCTTGTCCACAAATGACTAAATTTTGAGAATTGCATGAAAAATTAAACCCTTGTATTACCTTAAAACTCTCACGACCCCTCTATTAGGGGATACACACACAGATTTGGACAAAAATGCAAAGAGAGAGGGAGTAAGGGGAAGAAAAGAGGATAGAGGGGCGTGAAGAGATGGAAGGAGAAATCACATGGAGGAGAAAGGCAAAGTAAGGCATGAAGGGAAGAAGTCAAATAAGAGAAGCCACTAGGTTTCTCTATGGTGTGGAGCGTAGGAAGGAATGGAGAGCAAGGAGTTGCAGAAAATGAAGGAAAATGGAAATTCGAGTAGAAGGAAAATGCAAAGGAAAGGAAGGTAAGACTGCGAGGAAGAGAGAACAAAATATGATTAAAAAAAAAATCAACTCAGTGTGGAGAAAAACTAGAAAGAAAATGCAAAGGAAAAAAAATGTTGAGAAGGCTTTAGGAACTTTCAAGTAAATGCAACTGGCAAGTAAATTCCACAAACATTGCTAATATCCTCCATGCCCATGCTCAAATGGGAAATTTTGGAATAGTTTGTGGACAACCAACAACATGGTATGAATGTGGAAGCTTTGTAATAACAAATCAAGCAATAAGGAGACATACAAAAGAAGATAGAGAGAAATGAAAGGAAGGAAGCTCGAATGGTGAGAGGGATGGATGGGAGCATGAAGATAGATGCGTCATGAAAAGTTATGGTATGGTATGTGATGGAGATGACTATGATAACAGGTCATCTTGGAGCTAGCTAAGTAGATTTTTGCGCCTACATCAATTTTTTTTTCAATATTTCTAAGAGAGAGAGAAGTGATAGACATATAAGTAGATAGGGAAGGAGGAAGGTGGAGAGATTGATAGAGTTAAGGAGGGAGGGAGGGAGAAAGAGATATAGAGGATAGGTTAGATAGAGATAAGTAGAGAGGGAAGGTGGGTGGGAGCGAGAGAGAGAGAGAGAGAGTATAATGAGAGATTTACAAAGAGCTTATGTGGGTACTATATATGGAGAAGTGTAGAATGTGGAGCTAATTTTTTTTCCCAAACTAAATATACTAATGATTATAGATTATAAGGGTTTTATAGAGTTAAGACAGTTCATTTACTTCAGAAGGAAAACAAATAAACTCACACAAATAGCGTATCTATTTTGTGCTATGCTCTTGTTGAGAAAATGCCTCCCTAATTTGCATGTTTCACATTTAATAATTTAGGTAGTTGTTGCCATCTATTTTTGAGAAATTCCTCCCTAATTTATCTTGTCTTGCACTAACATCTATAACAATCTTTATCATTGAGCTATTTTGTGCTGCCATCAACCCCACTTTCCACCCACTATCTTTAATGCTTATTCTTTACTTTATAATTTTCTATGCGCTAAAAGTTTTAAATTTGAACTGCTTTATATAATCTATCTTCACAATGGTTCAATGTTTTACGCTAATATAGAGCTCAATATGAGTGGAAAGAGTTTATAGTCTACTAGTAAGTTAAAGTTTTGAAATTTCTACTAAAGTTTTTGTATCTTCCATTTTTTATGATTTTAACATAATGCATGCTTGTAGTTTATAGGCATACCAAACAACAATGGGCATGGGAAACTTGAAAGAAGAAATATATTAAAAACCATTGCACAAGATGATGCTAAATGTAAGGTAGAACAAGTGATTGCATGAAATTATTTAAAGTCACTATATCAGATTGAAGTCAATATATTAGTATACAATAGGAAAAGTGAGAAAACTTTGTAGGACAATACCTAGATTCTTTGAATTCATGTTATTGGTATGTCCTATGTGTATTCTGCTTTTAGTAATCTATTTCCGGTTTTGTATTTTTATTCACAGTATCAAATCTACTTATAGAGATAGTGGGTTGTGAAGGGTGGTGATCTACAATATAATGCAACTCAATGCATTTAATAACTACAATAAATGTAATAAAAGAAAATTTATGACAAGTCAAACCATATAAGATAGTTGGTATAAGTTATTTATTTGAATGAACACTCAAATACCAGCTAGAAAATTGATATTTTTTGCTAATATGATATGTGAAAATTTCTATTAGATTGTATTCTTCTTTTTTGATAAAATCTACCTTGTTTTCTAGCTAAGTTTATTGGACAAAAGATATGTTTTGCGATGTGAGACATGTTCTAAGTTGAAACATCTCACTATATGTAGCCTATCAACTAATTAATAAAAAAATAATAGTAAATATATAAAAAAAATAAAAAAATAATATTATATAATATTTAAATATAAAAATATTTTTAAAAATAATAATGGGAACCTTAACCTAACCCAATCATTAATAATATAATACTAGCAGTCGCATGCGTAGGCATGCAATGATCAACCAATAGGGGTCCATTGCAAATGATGTGTCACAACTCTCATTCCTGAAAATCTAATCTATTTTAGAGTTATTTTCTAAATTAATGTTTAGCAAGTAAATGATATTTGGATGTAATTCTGGTGCAGGAGCACCATTGGTGCAAAATTGTCAATTTGAGTTCATAAGGTCTAGGCTTTAGGAGTTCTTTGAGTTTTGTTTACAATAAGGTCTATATGACCATTTGATGATGTATTGAGTCATTTGTGATAAAGTTTAGGTGTCTAGGTGATGAAGGTCTCAAGGTGTGCAAAATACACTAAATTGTTAAATTGAGATAATGTAAGGTTTTCAAAAATGCATTAGAAAGGAAGACCAACAGTCACAAGTGTTTGAAAGTTTGTTGGAGGAAGTTAGAAAGTCAATTTAGAATGGAAACATTATAAAATTCCTTGAGAAACTCGAATGAAGGTTGATTTTTGGATTGGCAAGAAGGTTAATCAATAAAAACTTAGATTTTTCTAGAATTTCTATTTTTTCCAATTGTAGCAGCAGTTTGTATAGGCCGTACAACATCTTTTCATTTCAAACTTGTGGTGATTTATATAGTTTATTGTGCCTTCTTCCATTTAAATCTAACTTGAAGGCTTCATATTAGATTTTGTGCATTTAATCAAGAGTTTTCTCTAACCAGCTGAAATAGGGTTTTTGCAAGTTTTGTAAGTCTCAAACATGTATTAAATCCATCCCACCTACTATGAAGCTTGCAAATCAGTGGGATGGATAGGAACCAGTAGGAATTGGTGTGGAAATAGAAAATTAGAGAAGGGGAGTTCTGGAAATGAATTGGGTGTGAAGCCCAAAGAGTGAAATTTGAGTTTTCCTTATGAAAATTGGAGGTTTTGGTATGTCAAATTGAGTTTTGTGAAAGGGAAGAATTATTTTATGATGTTTTGAGCTTGTGCAGGTTAAAAAATCCCTATTGGAGGTGTTAGTAAGTTTTCAAGAGTGTGGGAAAGGCGTTTTTCAATAAACCCCTAGGGTTTTGGCTAAAAAGGAGGGTTTTATGGTTTACCCTATGTACGGTGGTATGTCTGGGATCTGATTGTGGATTTTGAGGTTTTGAAACTTAAGAAATGCTTCCCCAAGAGTTGGTAGAGTTTGGAAAAGTATAGAGAGTGGTCCCTTTGTAAAAGTGGCCTAATTTGAGGCCTAGAAAGTGAGAAATCCATGTTTTGAGCAAGTTGTCACAAAACAACCATTGGTGAAGTGAAGATGTGTGGTTATGCTCTGTAATGGGTCCCTAATGTGAGTGGAATTGTGGATTGTAAGGAGGTGTTAGTTAAAAGATACCTGATTGAGAAGATTCCCTATGCTACAAGGGAAAGAGTTAAAATTTATAGGGAGCCAAGATCCCAAATGGTTATTGAAGGAATACCTCGCGAGGAGTTGGTTTGCTTTTGTGATGTTGATTTCAATTTTTTTAAAGTGGAACAACCAGAAGTCCTAAAAAACACTGATGCAATTAACCTTGAGTTTTAGTCTGATTAGCAAGGCTTATGGAAAATGCATTTTGATGGAGCATGCTCTAAAGAAGGATCAAGTGCAGGAGTTCTATTCATATCTCCTAGCAACAAGACATTCAAGTTTTCTTTCTTGCTGAGTTTTGAGTGTACTAATAATATTGCAGAGTATGAAACTTTGCTTTTAGGCCTTAATATTGCCGAGAAACATGGAATCAAAGTGCTACAAACAATTGGAGACTCTGAGCTAATTGTATCTTAGGTAAGGTCTAAATACTCATCAAAAAATGCAAGGTTGAAACAGTATAAAAATGTTGTTTGGGATGTTATAGAATTTTTTGATGCTTTTTCAATTAATTGGGTTGAGAGGAGTAATAGCATGATGGCATATTTTCTTGCCAATGTGGCCTTAAAAAAATTTGATGAGACACTTGTAGGTGTGTCTGAAGTAGAAATCAAAATTAGGCCATCAGTACTGGACAATGTTGCCAATTGACAAGTTTTCAAAGATGATATAGATTTTTAAATTTTTTTGCAATGTGTAGATGGTTATGAGTCACAAATAATGGACTGTGATTCTTTGATTCAAGTTGTTGATGACAAACAAACAATCTTTGGGAATGAAGTGGTCCAATTAAAAACAAAGAAAATTCTTAGAGGATTGGTTGCATTGGAAAGGGTGTTTGGTGCAAATGACAAAAATCTCATGAAGTCTTCCCCCACCAAAAATGAGGAGTTAGAGGAGATTATGGGAAATGACACATCTCCAAGAAAGGTTTATATTGGGAAAATAATGAGTGCCAACATTAGATCCAAGCTCATAGCATTACTTAGGAGGTATAGACATGTCTTTGCTTAGTCCTATGATGACTTGAAGGCATATAGGGAAGATATTTTTCAACATGAGATCCCTTTGAAATCAGATGCTAAACCTTTTAGGAAAAAGCAGAGACCAATAAACCCAACATTGGCCCTTAAGATGCAGGATGAACTTGTCAAACTGAGAGATGGGGGAATTATTAAACCCATTAGACCTTCAAATTGGGTATCTAATCTGGTCCCCGTCAGAAAAAAACAATGGAGATATTAGGTTGTGTGTGGATTTTAGGAATTTAAATATTTCATCATTGAAGGATAACTATCCACTTCCTAATATGGAGGCCATGTTGTAGAAAGTTACTAGCTGTGAGCTTTTATCTATGATGGATGGGTTTTCAGGTTATAATCAAGTCAAATTCAAGGAATCAAAGCAGTATAAAACTACATTCACCACACCTTGGGGTACCTATGTCTATGTTAAGATGCCATTTGGGTTGACAAATGCAGGGGCCACATTCCAAAGAACTATGGATGTAGCATTTGTAGGCTTGATTGATTCAATATTGGTTATGTATCAAGATGACTTGACTGCTTATTCCAAGAAGGTCGAGGACCATTGCTTACACTTACAAAGGATTTTTGATAGAGCCTTGGAGTTTGGTGTTTCTCTAAATCCAAAGAAGTGTGTTTTTGGGGTGCTTGAAGGGAAACTCCTTGGACATATAGTATCGATGGATGGGGTGAGAATTGACCCTGAGAGGGTGGAAGCCATAGACAAAATCTCCATTCCAAAAATAGTAAAAGGGATTCAGTCCTTCTTTGGGTAGATCAGCTTTGTAAGGAGATTCATTGTAAATTTTGTTGAGACCATCAAACCTATTTCCAAGATGTTGAAAAAGAATGTTGTTCTAACATGGGATGATCAAGCAATTAAAAGGGCTATTAAGGGGGCACTTATTTTGATTTCTCCTGACTTCAGTAAACCTTTTCAAATATCCTCCTTTTCTTCCTATCATACTATTGCTATTGTCCTACTCCAAAAGAATTCCCAAGGACATGAACAACCCATTGCATTCTTTAGCAAATCCTTGTACAACTAGAAAAATTAAAATATGATGTGGTTGAAAAGCAAGCCTATGCACTAGTAAAAGCTGTTAAAACTTTCAGGTCCTATTTAGTAGGATCACAAATTATTGTTTATGTCCCTAATGCTGCAGTGAAAGATGTTTTTGTGCAAATAGAAACAACAAGAAGGAGGTGCAAATGGATCAATAGGATCCAAGAATTTAATATTGACATTCATATTACAAAATTGGTTAGAGGAAAAGGTTTAGCTAAGTTGATGATTGAGGATAACTTGCAGGCAGTACAAGACCCTCAAATTATAAACAACCAGGTATGTAGTCTAGACATTTTTCCTTGGTACTATGATGTCATCACCTATTTGAATACTGGGAACTGCCCACCTCATTTAGTCCATGATCAAAATAGAACCCTTAAGTTGAAAGCACAAAAATATGCTTTTGTTCATGGTGACTTATACTGGAAAAATAGGGATGGAGTTTTGTTCCTTTGTTTGGATGAATACCGAGCCAAGAAGGTACTAGAACAAATGCATCAAGGAGTGTGTGGAGGGAATTATACTACTAAGCCCACTGCCCATAAAATCTTGAGGGAAGGATATTATTGGTGCACCCTATTTGCAGATGCATATAAATTGGTTCAGACATGTGAGTCATGTCAAAAGTTTTCAGTTAAGTTGAAATTTTTAGGGGCATTACCCCTAAGACCCATTTTATTAGAAGCCCCTTTCTATTAGTGGGGAATTGATTTCATAGGATAAATCAGTCAACCATTAAGTGGAGGAAACAAGTGGATCTTACTAGCCACAGACTATTTTACCAAGTGGATTGAAGCAATCCCCACTAGGAGGGCTACAAGCAAGGTGGTTATGGATTTTCTTCTTGACAATATCATCACTAGGTTTGGTGTTCCTTTCAGACTTGTGATGGACAATGCAATGTGTTTTAGGTCAGAAGAATATGTTCATTTTTGTGAGTCTTATGGAATACAAATATCCTACTCCACACCTTATCATCCACAAGGGAATGGTCATGCTGAATCCAACAATAAAAGCATAATGAAAATCATAAAAGGGGTCTTGGACACAAATAAAAAAGCATGGGACTAAAAATTGAAGATTGCTCTATGGGCAGACCGAGTAACTGTTAAGAAGGATATTGGAAAGACACCTTTTGAGTTGGTTTATGGAACTAATGCTAGACTTCCAGTAAATAATTTGCTACCTGTCTACAAGTTTATTCAGAATCATGATATTGATGTGTCTGACCCAATGCAGGAAAGAATGATGCAAGTCACAAAGCTTGAAGAAAAAAGAAGAGACACTCGTCAAAAGAACTTGAAAAAGCAACATAAGGTCAAGTATCTCTTTGAAAATAGGACTGTTCAAATGGCTTTCCAACTAGGGGACATGGTCCTAATGTGGAATGCTAAAGACCAAGATAAGCACAAATATGAAAAATTTGAAGCTTTATGGCTTGGACCTTATTTGATAGTTGAAAATCATGGGCTAGACTCATATGTTCTTTAGGATGCAGATGGAGAAAACTTAGAATTGCTTGTGCATGGGAAATATTAGAAAAAAAATTCAGTTAACCCCTCATTCCATTTACCTTGTAAATAGTGTATATAGTTTTCCTTTTTGGTATTTTGTTCTTAATTGGTTTGCATTCCCAGAATCCTGAATTCTCATCATAACCTAGTGCGTTATGTGTCCCCAATCAGAGCCACTATTGGGGTGCTTTTTGAAAAATTTCCCGCCATGAGGTTTAGGGATTATCTTCTGTGTTTTAAAGGTTTTAGTCTAAAACCCTAAACCATAAATCCTAGCCATGCTATATTCTTCTTTGGTTCTATTTTAACGGTGACCTTTGACAGCCTGTTTCTGGTCATTTAATTTATCTTTTAAGCCCTTTATATCATCCCGATGACCGGCCCCTTAGCGTTAGCCATCTGGTTCACCTTTTACCACGTGCTCCATATTTACTGTGCACCTCCACCAAGATCAACAGTTGTGATAGTTGCACGATTGCACGATTGAGCTAACCTGCGCGACAAGACTAATTCCGCAATGTCGCTGCAGACATGACCTGGTCGTTGGAGACTCAAACAAATTTTAGAGTAGACAGGCGAAAACGACAAAAAAGGAAGGGAAGGAGGAGGAAGGACCACACCCCTCACACATGAACTTCTACGATATTGTGCTGCTAACTATAACAAGGAGAAAAGTTTATCAAAACAATACAACAATCATTATGTTTTTACTAAGTTTTTTCATTTTTAAGTACATAGGATAATTCGGTTCTCATTGTGATCAAAATTATATAAGGATGAAGGCCACGTCCCATAGGGTTTAAAGATCATTGACTCACATAATAGTTTGAGAACACATCTGTTGTAGCATCATATCAGCCTGAAGGGATCAATAATGCTACCATGAGGGATACCCACCTTGGTCCTATAGAGCCTAAAGTGTAGAGAGTGTGGTTTGTTCCTTATCCCTAATCATCGCTCTGTCAATTGGTCCACTGATCCAAGGCCTTGAAGATTGAGATTGGCCTCTCATAGAGGATCTTTGGAGTAATCGGTTGGGAACACCAACATGTGGAATGCTCTCCACTTCACAACAACAACGGTGATAGATGCCATGATGGATGAAGGAGGATTATAAAAGGACTATGTGTGGATGGATTTGACTATAACTAAGAATGGATTCTAGGCTCAAAGTAGTAGCATAAGATTTCTTGAGTATGAGATATGAAAATGAGGGGCAGAGACCCCAATTTATAGATTTGAAGAGGCCAAAATGGAGGGCCAAGATTGATTTAGAATGGAGGGTGGAGATTGAATGAAAATGATGGGAAGGATTAAGAGGACATGGTGTGGAGACTAAGAGATTTGTCATAAAGGAATTTCTTGTCTCCACACTCCTCAAGATGCATAGGGAAAAGATCCCAAGGCACATTGGAAGAATAAAAGGAATTAAAAATTCCTTGGGAAGGGACAAGGGAATTAAAAATTCCTTGGAAATAAGGAGTCTTGGAAGAATAATTAAGAAAAGGAATTAAAAATTCCTTGGGAAGTGAGGGGCATGGGGAAGAGTAAAGGATTTGAAATCCTTTGATATGACCAAAGTAGGTGCATTTAAGGTTGGGAGGTGAGATGGGAATGCCATTTATGGCAAATGGTTGACTCACTCCTAATCATGGGGATTGGGAATGTGCAAATGTTTAAGGGGATTAAGTGGGTTAATGAGGGATTAGGATGCAAGTGGGAGAGTTAAGAGGATGTGACATGAGGAGACAAAATGAGTGGAGGAATTTAAAATTGAGAGATATTATTAATCAGGCTTCTAGAAGAATTAATTAGGCTAAGTGGGGATTAGGGAAAGTGATTTGTAGGAATCACTTTAGTTAAGCTAATTAATTATAATTAATTAACTAGATAGGACTTAGAAGAATTAATGATTTGAATGACTTTAGAGGAATACGAGAAATAATTAATTTATTGACAAATTAATTATTGGACTATAGTGACAAAATTAATTTAATTTAATTTAATTAATTCTGAGAGGAATAAGGATAACATAATTAAATCAATTAATTAAATATTTAATTTAATTAATTTAGGCGTCTACAGTTCTATCGAACCCCCTGGTTAGAGATCTCCCCCCCAAGCTCTCCTAGTTTCTGCAGATTTCTAGCCTTTGAAGCTCTAATAGAGGGCTCAAATGGAACAATCTTGACAAACTGAAATTCACAATAGTAGTACTCGAAGCAATCTTTCCAATGATTATAATTTTAATATATATTGAGTTTATTGTGATTTTTGTTTTTAGATTAACTAAACATAGGTTTCTCACCAAACATCAACTTTTTTGTTCAATGCTTATGGAAAAAAAGTAAACAAGTGAAAAAAAATTCTGAAAATATCTACCTAATAGGTGTTGAAGTCCTCTTTCCAATAAACAAACAAAAAATAAAATTTCAATACATACACAACAAGTTATGAGCTACCAAATGAACATATGTCAAAATTATAGTTGACTTCAAAACTTAATAAAATATGAAATACTAAAGCTAATGTTATGAAACAAATTGGAAACATTAGATATGGATGTAACTACAAAACTAAATTTAAAATAATTACATTCATATCTATTTAAAAAAAAAGAGGTTATGCCATACCAAATGAGTATCACTTTTTTAAAATTTTGAAATTTTTCCCGCCATGATGTTTAGGGCTTATCTTCTGTGTTTTAAAAGTTTGAGTCTAAAACCCTAAACCATAAATCCTAGCCATGCTGCGTTCTCCTTTTGTTCACTATTATAATTATCAATTAACAAAAGTTTCTAAGTTCATATGAAAAAATAAATCTTGTTAAATATATTGTAAAAGTTATAAATAATTATATTCTTTTTTGAAAAGATTCTAAATTAATATAAAAAAAATGATAACTATTATAAAAATGTCAGAAGTTTCTAAATTCATATTAGAAAATATTCAAAAAAGTTATATTATATTTTAAATTAATTTATCTTTTTATAATAAAAAATAAAAAATGATATATATTATATTTTGCTTATAATAATTTTTTTCGGTTTAATAAAAATATAGCAAGTCAAACTATACGGTCTAATAAATTTTAAAGCTGTAATATACAGTCTAAAATTGAAAAAACGGTCAAATAGACCATCAAATACTAAGCCTGGGTTCAACCAATTTTGCATTTGGATTTTGACGGGAGTCGAAAGCCCTTCGGTCGCAAGTAAATATTCGTTTGAACGATTTGACTGCATTAGAGGGTGACCGTGGGTCATACATTTCCTCAATTATCCATAGATTGACATGTATTAGCTGGAATTGAAAAATCTGAGTGTTCTTCACCACTGAATGGTCCCTGTTGGAACCTACATGGCACATGGGCCCCGCTCAAATGAGTCACCCGATGCAGATATAACACGGCCACTTCCCATCAGATCAATGGCCAGGGTGATCGCGCGATTTCGCGATTGATCGCAGATGCACCCAAAGGATAACTACGCAACGCAGCTGCGGATGTGGCATGTAGGACCCACGAAGGCTGACGGCAGATGCTCGGGCCAATTTCTGAGAAGCGATTGTCGTCTGCATTTTCATTGTATTCATTTTGACAGAAAATGAATACAGGACAATCTGTTTTTGCCAAAAAAGGATTTTGACCTGGTCGTGGGGCATATGGAGTCGGTTGGAGACTCAAACCAATTCAAAACAAATGTCAGGCGAAAACGACAATGAAGGCAGGAAAGGACCACACCCAGGCTCACATATGAATTTGTACGAACATCATAAAAACTTAGAAAGATTCGCAGTTGAAACCACTCTACGCATGGAGATTTCACAGTCTAGTAAAAGAAAGATTCGTCTGATTTCCCACTTAAACAAGGCATCCATAATAGAAACTTGCCAAATAAAGCTTCTGCGCTTAATAATTTATCAGTTGATAGGAACACACTTTTACTCGTGATATATCAGTTTTGGGTGTTCTAATTTATTCTCAGCAACCCCTCCCAACTAAACTACTTATCACAAATGGTGCTGTTAACAATTGAGACAACGATAACGTAGTTAAAGCCGTCACAAAAAGGATAGCTAATTATTACTATTTTTATCCATATAATTCCCTTTTTAAATTAAATAAACTAATTTTGTATGAATTAATACATACTTCAACTATATATGTTATTCTTAAATCTTGTAATTTTTAAAGTTTAAAAAGTAAAAGTATATATGATAAGTAATTAAATTATTAATAATTAAAATATATATAAATAAATAAATAATTTAATAGCTAATGTAAATTATAAACATTCTACCCATTCTCATATTTGAGTTTCAAAATGAAATGTTGAAGGTGGGTTAAAGGTGGATTTTTTATTTTATTTTTTGAATTGTCATGGTGTCATAAAAAGGGGGTAGGGTTAACAAGAAAAATAAAGTTCTATCAACTAAATCTTAAGATTAATAGTAAATCAAGTTGATATTTATAGGGTTTTCCCATACGAGAACCCATACAATGGGGGTCTTTCAAGGGCATTAAATTTCTTGCTAGAGTGGGCATCAACTTTTGGTTGGTAGTTAAGAATCTAGTAAACCTTAAGTTTGGAGCCATCCCGAATATAGTTTCATTTCCTTACCCTACTCCTGGGCGATATGACGGGGATGATGTTGCACAAGCAATGTCTCTCGATGTGTAATATATGTACCATGCACACAAATGGTTGTTAGATGTTAGTATTTTATAATATTGTTCCAAAAAAAAAAGTGTTGGTTGTGTCTTTGTCCTAGTGTAAATTTTGGGCATTACACTAACTAAATTTGGTTATTGGGTTATTGTAAAAGAATAATAATCTTATGATTATGATTTAGTTGAGATTAATTAAGAATGTTATTATGATTCTAATTGCCTCACTTAATTTAGAAGTGACTTCACGTAGGTGTGTAACTCATGTTCATGTTAAGGGTTACGTCTCAAGCCCTTAGAGTGTTAACTAGCTTAAGTTTTTTTTTTTAAAAGTTGGGTTTTTCTAGTATAAAATTATGAGCATGACAATTTCTACTTTGGTAAAACCTCTCACCTCCATGCTAAAGAAAAATATGGTATTTAGTTGGACCAAAGAAGGGAAGGATAAATTTGAGGCTATCAAACAAGCAATTTCTCATGCTCCCACCCTTTTCAACCCCAACTATGACAAGGAATTCATTATTTGTACTTTTGGAGGAGAAGCAAGCATATCAACTATCTTGACACAACTAAATTATCAAAAGGTTGAACAACCTATTTCCTTCTTTAATGAAGGATTAAAAATTATGAGATCAAGTTTAACTATGTTGAGAAACATGTCCTTGATGTTGTTAGGGCATTGAAAAAATTTAGGCACATTTTTTCTAACAATAAGATCCAATTAATGGCCCCTCATGCCAACATCAAAGAATTTTTGTTGAGCCCTGGATATTAGTGAAACAAGAGATGGGTGGATCACTAGGGTGATGGAGTATGCTGTTGATATTAATATCACCAAGCTCAAGTGAGAGGCAAGAGGTTGTGTGAGCAACTTGTCTTAGTATTTGATATTCCTATAGAGGTTTCCCTTGTGTTACAGGAGGACCAATCCAACATTGAAAGTCAAAATAGTTGGATGAATGATATGAATACCTTCATGTGCAGGAAGATAGGTATCCTCTGGGTTTGGATATGACCAGAAGAAGACACTTTAGATTGCAATCCATTCCCTATGTCTTAGTGGATGTCATAATTTTTAGAAAGGACCTCAATGGAGTGTTGTTAAGGTGCATTGAACAAAACTAGGTCAAAATATTGTTGGAATAATTTCATGATGGTTCTTCAGGTGACCATTTTTTGCAAGGACCATTGCTACTAAAATAATGAGGGTTGGATATTATTGTCTGACCCTATTTAATTATGCTCATAGATGGGTGAGGAATTATAGAAAATGTGCTTTCTTTTATGGAAAGCAAAGGTTAGCTACCCTTCCTCTTCATCCCATTCAATTCGACCAACCATTTACATTGTGGGGGTTAGACTTTATTGGTATAATATATCCACCATCTAGCGTTGGTTATAAATGAATTATAGAAGCCAAAAAATACTTCATTAGGTGGATTGAGTCAATTATATTAAAGGATGCTACTAAAGATTTAGTTTTGGAATTCCTTGATGGAATTATGGGCAAGTTTGGTGCCCCTCCCACCATCATGTTATATAATTCCAAAGCTTTTGTTGGTACCCAAATTAGTGATTGGGAAATTAGGCATGGCATATTTTTGAAAAACTCATCAAATTATTACCCTCAAGGTAATTTCCTGGCTAAGTATTCAAACGAAAACCTTATTAGAATAATTAAAAGGACTATTGAGGATAATCAAAGGTTTTGGCATAGAAAACTGAAGATAGCCCTTTGGGATAACATAATCACTCCCAAGAGCTCGATATTGGCATCTCCCCTTTCATGTTGGTTTATGGAGGGGAGGAAAGGATACCATTATCACTAGAGTTACCTTCTCTTGAGTTAGCACAATAGTTAGAGCTAGTAGAAAATGATGCCATGATAGTGAGGTTGGATGAGCTAATGGAGTTTGAAGAGACCACGAGAAAGGCCATGCATACCCTTGAGGCTCACCAAGCACATGTAAAGATAATTTTTTACAAGAAATTTGTCCACAGAGTATTCCAAGAAGGAGAATTGGTGCTAAAATGGGATGCAGACATAGCCAAAGTAGGAAGGCATACCAAATTTGATTCCATTTTGAGTTGTTCAATTGTCATCACCACTTAAAAGGAGGCCAAATTCCATCTCTCTAGGCTAGATGGCGAGTCTCTTCTAATTATAGTTAATGCAATTAATCTAAAACCTTATTCTAAGGGGTTTTGAGAGTTCACATAATTTTTTCTTAGCTATTGATTTTCCAAGAAGTGTTGTTGTGCACCCTACATTCTCCTTAAGGGAATGCATGATCCTAGATGTTTTTTTTCCTCCAAGTGCAATCTTGCACATAGTTTTTTGTTGTGTTTTATGAGGAAGGCCAATTACTATAGTCCCCCTTATGTCTCTATGCCCAATGGAGTGATAAGGCCTCTAGATTCCATGATTAGGTAATCATCCCACAATATTTTCCAAAATGTTATCACTTTATGTCACCCACTTTTATTTCTATCAATTAAAACTGATATGAGAAATCCTAATGGTTTGTCATGTGCTCAAGTACCTTTCGTAGTTGTATTACCCCTTTTCCAAGTTGTAATAAAAAACCCATTTATAAAAAAATCCCCAAAAGATGTCTAAATCCTTCTCTTTCTACAAAAAGGTCCTTTCGGGGTTTTGGGTCCTAAAATTAAATTTGGACAAGGCCCAAATGTCCAAGTTCGTTCTTAATTCCCCATTCTTATTTTCCTCCACTTATGGCCTATCGGGGTTTTGGGTCTTGAATGAACATTTGGACAAGGTCCAAATGTCCAAGACACTTGGACAAGGTTCCAGATGTTTGGGTCCATTTTACGTTCATGTTTTTTATTCCGTTTTTGTATCATAGGGGAATTGGGTCTCGATCAGACATTCACATCAAGGTCCAAAAGTCTATTTTCTTCTTGAGTCTTTGCTTTCACTTTTGTCCTACTAGGACTTTAGATCTCAAAGGGAAATTTAGATCAAGGTAAATTTTTTTGGATGTATCCCTGACTTTAGTCTCTGTTTCTCGAACATGAAAATTTTCTTCTATCAGAGCTTCAAATTTCTTTTGAATTTTTGGACTTTGGTCCAAAATTCCAAATCTATTCTTGATTCCCAAACTTGATAGGTTTCTTCTACCAGAGCTTCAAATTTTCTTAAAATTTTTGGACTTTGGTCCAAATTTCGAAATTCATTCTTGATTCTTGAACCTAATAGGTTTCCTCTATCGAGGCTTTGGGTTTTCTTTTGATTTTTGGACTTTGGTCCAAAAGTCTGAATCCCTTCTTGATTCCAAAACCTAATAGATTTCTTTTTTCGAAGCTTCAATTTTTATTCAAATTTTTGAAATTTGGTCCAAAAGTCCGAATCCATTACTGATGCCCACTCCTGTGTGGTCTTTTATACAAGCTTGACAAAATTTTAGATTTTGACCCTGAATTCGCCATTAATGGTGTAGCAACTTCCCCAACTACTAGATTTGATTCTTGAGGCCACAATAATGATTTAAATAATTTTTTTGTCTACTCCAAGGAAACAAAGTGGTACCCTTGCTTCATTTGTTG
>VDFB02330268.1:0-20860 GCA_007258455.2 Sequoia sempervirens
CATAAATAAACCCTTTAGTCACAGAACTTGATCTTCAATGTCTTGATCATGACACCTTCATGACCTTCACTATTCTACTAGAAACCTGCAACTCTTTCTTTCACAATTTTCTCAATATCCTCGACATATACAACCTTCAATAGAACAATGTTGATAGTGTTGAAATCAATGACAACCACATATTAGCAATACAACGACATCATCCAACATGAATATCTCCAAAGGAAGGTACATAGATATGACCTAATTGTTGTAACAAACCATCTAACTTGAGGGAATATCCTACAATTCTACCCTCTAAAGCCTTACTTGACTCCACCTCAGTCTTCACCTCCTAATACCGACTTTCCAAAGGAAGTGTTGATAGGATTTGACTCCTCAAATCCACATCACGAGTCACTTCTGATAACTCATGTCTTCATCTACTTAGTGCATCCAAAACTACATTCTCCTTTCCCTAGATGAATTTCACCTCAAAATCATATTCACAAAGGAACTCCATCCATCGTCTATGCCTGATATTCAGATTAGGTTGTGTAAAGATGTACTACAAACTATGATGATCAATGTACAACTCAAACCTATGCCCCAACAAAAATTGCCTCCACCTCATCAAGGCATGTACCATAGTGGCTAACTCTAAATCATGTGTAGGGTAATTCAATTTATGATTCTTGATTTTGTGAAACTCATAGTCAATAACACAACCCTCTTGCATCAACACAACTCCTATACCCTCCAAGGAAGCATCTGTGCAAACCAAAAAATCCCTAGAAGGATCAAAAATAGCTAATATAGGAGCATTGGTCAATCTCTCCTTAAGAGTTAGGAAAGCTACCTTGCACGACTCTGACCAAACAAATTTCTTCCCTTTCCTCTAAAGAGAAGTGATAGTATGTGCTATCCTCGAAAACCCCTATACAAACTACCAGTAGTAACCTACTAATCCCATGAAAGTATGAACCTCTACCATATTAGTAGGTGTAGGAAAATCAATGATAGCTTGGATCTTTGAAGGATCCACAACAATGCCCTCACCAAAGATAGCGTGTCCTAGATATTTCACCTTTGTCTTGAAGAACTCACACTTCGACAAGTTAGCATATAATTGATTCTCCCTCAAACACTATAGAACCTATCTCAAGTGAGCCTCATGATCCTCCATGGTCCTGGAATAGATCAATATATCATCTAAAAAGCCCAAGACAAATCATTCAAGGTAGGTGTGCAACACACCATTCATCAAACTCATGAAAACCGAGGGTGCATTCATTAACCCAAATGGCACCACTAAGAAATTATAGTGTGTATCGAGTAAAAAATGCAGTCTTATGTATATCTGCCTCAAAGATGCGCAACTGATGATACCCTAACTTAATATCAATCTTTGAGAATACCCTAGCACCCTTGATTTGATCAAATAGGTAATCTATCCTTGACAACGGGTATTTGTTTCTTATTGTCACCTTGTTCAACTCCTGATAATCTATACACAACCAAAGGGACCTATCCTTCTTCTTCACAAAAATTACCGGTCCTCCTTAAGGAGAGACACTAGGATGAATAAATCCCTTTCCTAACAACTCCTCAAGCTATAATCAGAGCACCTTAATCTCTTGAGTGGTCATCTAGTAAGGAGCTTGCAAAATGGGCTCAACTCCAAGTATAAGATCAATTTTAAAGTGGATGTCACGCTTTGGTGGCATCCCTGGAATCTCACTAGGAAAAACATCAGCATACTATCTAAGAATGGGATGACTATCAAGTGACACCTCCTCCTAACTCTTTCCTAACTCCATATCATTGACTATCACTATAAATAATTGATAGCCCTATTGCATACACCTCCTCAACTGCATAGCTAATATCATCCTCAAAGAAATAGATCTTTGAACTCCCACTAAATCAACCTCACTATTTGAATCAAAAACACACTTCACTAACTTATGATGATAATCTATGACTACTATGTGATCCTCTAACCAATCCATTCCCAATACAACATCCTATGACCCAAGAGGAATGATACGAAGATCAACCATAGGGTTAAGAGATCCAATCCTTAAACTACAACCATGAACCAGAGACTCAACTACAACCTTAGCACTAGAAGCTAACTCAACCTACCACCTATCATCCTACTTCACTACCACTAGTCCACATTTTGCTACTACAAAAGGAGTAATAAAGGAGTCTGAAGCACCTAAATCAAAGAGAATAGAAACTCTACTACCCTACAACACACCTGATGTCTTAACCACTATACCTTGGTGCTTAGCTTGGCGATTATCAACTACAACAAAAACTATGTGTGATCTACCCACATCCCCTACTATCGGCTGTAAAGCTGCTAGTCTATGAGTAAATCCATAAGTTCCCTTCTGAGGACACTGACGAGCAATATGAGACTGTAGTCCACATGAGAAGCACCCTATACCTCTACCAAAATCTCTACCACTTGTAGGTGCATTGAACTACTAAACACTACCCCTATTAACTATAGACTATGAACTTTGGGCTGGCTAATCAGAGCGATAACACTTAATTCACCTCCGATTCCTGTCTCTCCTAGATTGAGACCCATCATCCTGATGAGATTGAGAGTTCTTATATTTTGATTGGGAGGGCTTCTGTTACTACTATTGTTGGCCACCCTTAGAGGGTTCCTATTGACTAATTTTGACCACCATAAGAACTGAACCCTACTAGAGGTGCACTACCAATCTGAACCCCCATTTGTCCACCTAAAGCCATAGCTAGATTCTCCTTAACAATTTGAGCTTTTTCCATAGCTACCTCATGGTTTTTGGCTTGAACACTCAAACACCACCACTGATGCAGGCATTTAAGCCCATGATAAAGTGTTGTACTAACATGCCCTCATCATCTCCAATGCCAACATACTACTTGAGTTCATAGAAGTTCCACTCATACTGTTCAACTAACATTGCCATCTGTCTCAACTCATGAAACTCATCTGCTCGACATTTTCGCCAATAGTCAGACAAGAATTGAGCTCTAAATCGCTCAACGAACATCTCCCATGACACTCAATCTATATTCAAATAGAGCTTCTACTCCTTAATACGTCACCACATGGAAGAAAAATGTTAGAGATGCATAATGGCACACCCGGCCTTGGTATTTCTACCACATGGGTGCATATCAAAACACCGATTCAGATCGATTAACCAGGTCTTTGCCTCTAATCCACTACTTATCCCATCAAATTTCAGAATATGTGCTCGAAGAAGGTCCCTCATATTTCTAGCTAATATGGCATCTTACTCAACAACTAACTCTCTCCTCTTGGGAGACCTCTCTCTCTCCTGAATATCTAATTTCTCACCCTCTTGCCTCAAACCAAGCCAGGCAAGAACCTCCTCTAGTAATTGCCACAACTATGTTCCCTCCAACCCTAGCTAATCTAGATTATGTCCTACATCTCCTTGATTGTTTTGTGAACCTTTATGTTCCTCACAATCTAACTCATGGGAACTTTGTGTAGATGAATTTCCTAGCAATTGGCCCCATGACCACCACCTTGACCTCTGCCTCACCCTCGACCTCTACCTCATCTCCTAGACATGATCCTACACAAAGACCACCAAGGAAAAATTTAGGGTATTAGATGAGTTCAACAAGGGAAAATTAAACTTCAAACTATACATCTAAGACAACTCAATGGGCTCATTTGTATACCCAGAGCACCTAGTGTTTAAACCTGGCTCTGATACCATATGCAATGCCCCACCATGAATGCTAGAGGAAAACACATAAGAAACTGAAAACAAAACAATTCTTATTTAAAAATTGATATGTTGCACAAATGAAAATGAACATAAACTTATTTACTATCCTATGTCCTCTAAGGTTCCTGATTTCATTATGTAGTTACCATCTCTTATATTAACATAAACCATAAAGCTTTATAATAAGCAAATTCTAACATTAATTAAGAACCAAATCTACTCATTACATACAATCAAATGATTCATGAGTTTCAACCATATTATAAACATAAAAGAATAACTAATTACATCCATTTCACTTAACATGTACAATATCATTGAATACATAATTCTTCACATAATAGAGATACATCAATTTCAGCTTTAAAAATACCTTTTGTACATAATAATACCTCCTCGTTACATGTGAGGAGTGCTCCAAAACATGATACATGATGCATAATTGAGATACAATACAATTACAAGTATAAAGATCACAAATCCCAAGAGCAGATATAGTGAATTTTTTTTTTTGGATAAAGTGAAGTTACCACGATATGTACAAGAGAAGGGAACCCAATGGAGAATGAAACACATTCCACCCAACCGTGTTTACCCAAACACCCACCCCCCATGCTAGGAGGTAACAAAGGGCCCCACCAAAATTGATAGAAAAAGGTCTAAGACATCACAAGGCTGAGATAACTCATAAGAGCAAGCAAAAAAATAACAAATGATAAAGACTATACATCTAGAGGCACATAAATAACCAAGGTAAAACAAAGGACAAAAGGGATACATGGTTGTTATAGGGGAAGTGTCATCACATAGTTGGTCATAAGTTATCTAGGTAGATCTTCCTAGGCCCTGACCCCCATCCTGGGTTATCTTTGTAACCTCGATTGACCTTCAGCCCCTCATTCCAACTTATGTGGAATCAACTCACCTGTCATGGAGATGAGGTAGTTGATTATGCCATTGCAGGCCTTCTTGCCTCACCTCAAACCTAAATGAGCACTTGATCCTGAGCGAGGTATTAACTTGTCTTGTTTATTGTTACAACTACCAATTCCCCATAATTTATTTTATGTTTTCACTTGTTTACAAAACTTCTACATGAGTTATCCTAGCACCACTTTGTGTGTCGACCCCCATTGGAATCCACTCCCCTACCGAAAACTAGCAAACTAATGGAACTGAAAACAAAACCACTTGCAAAAACACAAAAATAAAAATAAATCTCAAAGCAAGGCATCATGCCTCTCGCTAACAAGTTCCATAAGACCAATCACAAAGGAAAATTTAATGTGCAAGGTAAACAACCATCATAAACATAATCAAGATAAATTTTCACGTATGAAGTTAAACAAATAAATCCCTCAAGAGAAGCAAACACCCTAGCCTCAGGAAGAATCTAAGATCCAATTAAAAAAATAACTTAATATGAACAAATTTTCTAGTTTACTTCCACTTCAAACCCAATCACATATTTCACCTCAATAAATCAAACACTAATAACAAAATATATTCAAGAATGGATTACAAGGAGCTCATTTTATGGTATTCAATTAACTCAACTAAACATGATTTCTTCTTCCAATATATTTACTAATTTCCACTTATCTAATCATAGATGAATCATCCTTACCAAGAATGAATTATTTCTATCTTCACATAAGTTTTAACAAAAGGGCAGTAAGTTTACTTAAGACCCATATATTTAAATATATACATATATACATATGAATATTTATAATGGTTGATGAATATAGGAAACAAATATAACATAATGGAAATAAATTTATTCATATATTGTGTAGAAGGATCGTGTGTATATATACATATATATTTACATGTACCTATACTTCCATTTTAAATATTACTATCAGAGAACAACGTGTTCATAGTCACATTCCAAGCACACTATATACTATCAATAGCAAGATCACTATGTTCACCACATATATACCTATATCTTTCCACAATCGAATTAGTAATAACTCCTTTCAAATTTAATTTTGTCTACATTCAGTTTAGTTGAAAACATATCACCTCCATTTGGATGAACTATGATTAAAGGATATGTTTTGGGTTGTCAGCATGAATGGTAGCTATTTTATATCTATAATAGACTCTACTAGCATGCACACAATCAGGCACAAAAAATTGTTAGTGCACGATAATATGTGTAGTAATTAAATGGGTATGACTACCAAGGATTATCAGATAGCTAAAAGAACACTGAAGATAGTCATCAATTCAAGCATGACAGAGAATAATGATTACCTATAGGGATTTGTTCCCCTTGAATGATAAAGACAAGAGAGTCCAAAAAGAAGGAATGAAATAGATAAGGATAATTTGATTAACAAAGGATCGATAGACATTGCAAGGCATAAAATATAAATACAAGGTAATTCATGAAACACACAGTAATGAGCTAGAATAAGTGGCATTATATAATGCAAAGTAAATTCATGAAACAGACAGCCATGAACTGGAAAAAGTAGCACAACCAAAGAATATGGAGTCAATCCTCAATAAATAGGACTATTCCTCTAACAAATTTTGAATATTTTATTTCAAAAGAATGATAAGGTCACAAGTATTTGATTTAACCTTATTTAGAGGTAAACTATACAAGAAGACCGACACAAAAAAATAAGTCAATCAGGTTTTCATTTCTTACAAGAACCTTCCAGAAAGTTTCAAATCAACAAGATGGAGGGTACACTTGTGTAAAAATGATTTCAATATGTCATATAGAAATGGAGAGGGAGAACTTATTATATGAAAATGAATTCCTACACATGATCAAATCAACTTATTTCCCCATTGTTCCATAAGCCCCTACTGGTAACTCTATAAGGCTGAATTCAGATTGCTCAGGAAAGTAATGTAACCAGATTATAAACAGTGGCCTAGCTGAAAGGGAAGAATTCAAAACAGAAGAACTACGATTGATAAGGAAAGACCAACAATCATGAACCATGCAGACATAGGTTTGAAACCACTACTGGAGATAATCCAAGGAGAATATATATACATTTAACAATCAAATCTAGGAAAAGAAATATAGAGTATTGATAGCATGGAGCTTAATGAATAAGCAAAGTTGAAATAGACACATAATTTTATTTCAAATAGCACAAAAAAAAAGAGTATTATTTTCTATCTCAACATTGAAATGAAAGAGTCACAGTCAAACTTGGTGTATTTGCTTGAAAGAGCTATAGATTGATGTTGTTTTCTTCCAATTTCTAGTTACCACTCTACAATTTAAGCAAATTTAGAAATCTCGTGCCTCTATGAAATCCCCAAATCCAAAATAATTTCCCAAACTTTCCAAAACATTTTTTTTTTTCAAGAAACCTCAAAAGATTCCTCATGGCAAGAATCCCTGAGATAGTTTTTGCATTCCCCCAAAAATAAGCCAATTGCCCCTCTCTAGTTAACTCTACTCCCTTTTTAATTAACCTAAACTACTTCAATTACCTTCTTTTCCAAGAAATTCCTTCCACTTCAAATTTTACCCTTTATTTATCTTTCTTTCAAACTTTACCCATTTATATGTATATTATTATTTAAATATCCTATTTTGAATAATAAACCATAATTTATTAAAATTAAATACCATGTATTTGTTTTAATTTTATTCTTTAATTTAATTAGACTTTTATTTTCATCAACCAAGCCTTCAATTTTGACAATATAAATATAATGAAATGATTGAACAAAGCACAAGTCACAAGCATGACTCAATGATCGAAGAGTCAAACAATACCAATTGAAAGTGAAACAAAGGTAAAATGACCACAATGAAGATGAAACAATACTAACAGACCTTACTGATGGTGTGTGACAACAAATATTCATCCTTGACGAGGACAATGGCTCGATGTGAGGGACCTAGTGCTACCTCTGAAACAACAACTCCATTGGGCTCTAGCATGCTCAAATATAATAATCAGGTGGATTTGATTCCCTGTAGCTGCAACCTTCAACAAAACATAGGGTTGAACATGTGCATAATAAAATAGTCAATCACACCATGAAGGGAAACTCGCAGCATCACAAGGAACTCACAAGTGAGTGATGTGACCCCGTTTCCCTTCCCAAAACATAATAAATGATATGAAAACATGATAATACATACATCTAACAATACATAGCATCATATCTATGACATCTCAATAAGCAATTAATTAATCTTCTAACCATGATATAAATAAGAAACATCAAATACCACAATGCCATCAATATCATTAAACTAAGCATCATAATGTCATCAAACAATCACCATATCTGATAATCAAAGTATCAGAATATGTGAATAACATCCACCAATATCATAGTGTCCAACAAATAGTAATATAAATTCTAGCAAACATCATAATGTCTAGATGCAATCCAAGTAGTTGTCCAAACAAAGGAAAAATGAGGGGGCAATACAGAACATGTGTTCTAGAACTTTGAAACAATGGTTGGTCACCTTGAAGGCGAAAAAATGATTGTAGACAAGGGAAAATTCCCCATGGAAGAGGAATAGGGTAGAGGAGAAATCCTTGTTATGCAAGAAAGGCCTACAGATTAGCCTCCTAAGGAACAAAAAATAAAGTTTTTCGTGAGGAAGAACAAAGAAGAGAAGGATGAAGTAGTTGTTGCTCCCTCTCAACAAGAGGAGAAACAAGCTTCTCCAGTGCCACAAATACCACCACCATCTCCTCCAAGATCAACTGGGCTCGAAACTATATGGATGTTGATGCCCCATCACAACCTGCCTCACCAGCAAAAGAGCCACCATTAAAGAAGCAGAAGTTCAAACCAGTATGTTTGGTGGATTATGATGATGATGACTCTGATGAGGAAATCTGGGTATCTAATCAAGAAATGGAACAAGGAATGATTCCTGCACTAGTTGTGATTGTTCCACAATATCTAGGTATGAGTTTGAGCAAGGCTAACCTCATTGGGCTAAAAAATGTTGATGATGTTAGGGTGGAAGTGTGCACAAGGTTCATGGATGATGAATCATTAGTAAAATCCCAATATTTCATGTAGTTTTTCTATAGGGATAAAAAGGATGAATATGTTACTACTATGTAAAAGAAAAGATGTCTTCATCCAAAGTTTCCTGAGCCAACTATTCAATCACAAGTCTTGAAGGAAATGAAAAATAAATTTCATGGAATGACTGGAGCAGAAGGTAGAGCACTAGTAAGGGATAGTGGTTTTTTTTTGTTACCAACATGGGATTTAGCCTCTACCATTCCCTTTGATATGATAAAAAGGTGTGATAGACCTCTCTACAATTCAGGAGGAAGCTACAATTGTACTACAAGTATTTTCATTTAGTGAGAAGTGGGATGCATTGGCTATATGTGCCTTAGCTCCAAGTACAAGAAAGCATGACATTGCAGATCTTGCACCAAACTACAGTGGAGGCTTGATAATAAATAGAGTGTTAGAGACATCAATTCTTGAAGTAGCAACAATGTCAGTGCATGTTGCCTAGTTTACAAAAGCCACAGTGGAATCAGTAACTACAAAGGAGTAGTATACGAATCAATACAACTACTTGCTAGTTGATTATAGGAATACTGAACAACAAAAGATGTAGATGCAAATAAAGATAGAACTATTGAGGGAGAAATTGCAAAACTTGCAATCAGGAGAACAAAGATAGACCGATGCTATTTCTTCCCTTGCTTCACATGATCCAATTCCTACTGATTATAACCCTTCAACAATTTTCTCATGGGAAATTGTTCCATACAATATGGGAACTATACGCATTTTATTGGTAGATCTAGACACACTAGAAGAACCATAGGTAGAGGAAGGTACTAGCAAGGAGGACTTTCCTAAGCAACTAAGTGATTACAAAGAAAAAAGTGACAGTCACAATAGGGAAATCTTTGTCAGTAATATGAAGATTGTCACTACAGTCTTGGAGAACTTAAATAGAGGGGTTATTAAGACATTTAAAAACAACATTCATGATAGTTATTCCTCAACAAAGTCTACTATAAATAATTTTGGCAATGATAAGGAGAAATCTATTCTACTTATGTAGACATGGATCCCTAGGTTGCAAGAGTTGAGAATGATGTCTATTAGAGCCAAGCAAGATGTTGATCCCCCTAAGAAGCTTAAACCCACCATTCAAATTATAAATGAAACTAAGGAGCTTGGGGGAAACATAGAGCCTTCGAAGACCAAGATTAGGGAATTGGTCAAAAAAAATCATGAAACAAACCATGCTCTCCTCCCATATATTTAAAGGGATGATGGTAACATAGAAAACCCTATAGGAGTGGAAAAAGGAAACTAATGATGTCATTTCATGTAAATTTGCTTCAAATTTTCAGGAGCATGAAATGGGTATGTTAAAGAGGAACATGGACATGTTGGTCCATGCAGAGATTAACTGGAAGAGTTTGATAAGGAATCCAATCAAGTTGTTACCACGTATTCACCTTAGAGAAAAAAGGCTTACAATGTCATGAAATTCAACTAGCTCACTGAAGAGGAATTCTAGTCCTGGAAGAGAAAATACTTGGATGTACTGGAGGATTGAGTTGCAATGGTGGGGGGGTGAGTATAATTTTGGTTTTGAACTTTGGAACCATGGTGATTAATGGATGATAGAGAATAATGCATAGCCTAGAAACAATATAGATTAGGCTTTTGTTGAAGTATTACAAAAATATTGTTCTCTCTCCAATATGGAAATTGGTGGCATAAATGCTAACTTGGACGGGTCAGTGATGAATGGGAGAATGGATACCTTTTTGGGATATCACACTTTTCTCATTCAACCATTCACTAATGTCCTAAGAGTCTTACTCAGATTGAATAAAAACCTCTCAAGGTGAGCCAATTATCAATTAGGAGGGTCCTAGGAAGGGTTTCTTAATTTCTAAGGGGTTCACCACCAAGCAAATGCTTGTAATTTTTTTTTTTGAAAACATGTGATTTGTAAAATGACCTAAAAATAACAATGCAAGATAAATGAAAGATGCAAATGATGAAATTATGCAATAGGGAGATGGTATGTGTGCACTTGGGAAATCTAGAGATGTCATGAGGATTTTGGAAATGCAAAGAGATTGCCAAAATATGTTGTGGAGGACTAAGACACCCAAAATGGTGTATTAGTCCCACTGCTAATTTTCGGGGCAAATACAAAGTCTTTAGATGTCAAAACAAAATATTGAAGAATCTCTTAAAAATACCCTATGGAGGACTAAGAAACCCAAAGTGGCGTGTTAGTCTCATTTTTCATTTCTGAACTTTCTGAATGTGGTCCTTTATTTCAACACTTGCTTCTTCTCTGATCTGAGGTCCTTAAACTTCTAGATCTAGCCTATAGGTGAGTTTCCATGAAGATGAAAACTTTGGAAATGCAACCTTGTAACTTTTCAATCTTGCACCCCAAATGATCTTCAAGACATCAACCTAGATCTTCAAATACAAACACACAATAGAGGGAAAACTTGTTGATTCTTAGTGGATGGGGGTTTGCCTTTGTCAAACTCCTTTTAGGTAAATAAACTAAATCATGAAATGAATCATGAAACATGAAATATGTAAATTATACCATCTTGTATGATGTCTTGTGAAGAAAATTTGCAATGTACCATGTAGTGGAAATGAATAATGTAGATCTTGGATCCTTGAATATGATATGAATGTTCAATGGTTGCAAATAGATCTTCAATGCTACATCCACAATCTTTGCTCAACAACATGAATGGATGCACTAAACCCTTGACATGATGCTTGAATCTTGATGATGGCTTCAAATGCTTGATGAAATGCTCTTGAATGCTTTAATACTTGAATTCTTGGATGCTAAGATTTATTGTTATGAAAAATGGGTGGAAAAAAATTATATTTATACTTTTTCATGCTTAATATCCTGAAATTACACCACAACAACCGAACATGTGAGGTCATTAATTAAAGGAGGCTAAATCCCACATAATTTTGAAATTGGATGCCAAAAATAAGACAAGGATGACTAAGACACCTTAGGTGGAATCTTAGTCCTGGGCAAGGCTCAATTCTCAGGGCACAGACTCCAAAAAGGGACCTTTTTAGGTGTTTTCAATAGCAGGGTCCCAAAACCCACGCAGGTAAAAGATGCCCTAGGTGGAATCTTAGTCCCAGTTCACAAATCAAGGAAAATCAGATAAAAAAATTAAATGATCATTTATCTTTTGAGGTTTGTCAGTATTTTCCATAAAAATATATAGTTTATAAGGCTTGTGGATGCAAAATAAGACACATCACAAGCAAAAAGAAAATCACACAAGGAAAATGTAAATGAAATCATGTCAAAATAATGCCAGTGTATGCACCCACTTTTAAGGAATTTCTAATGCCATGATGTGAGAAATTACTTTAAAGTAGCCAAACATGATAAAGGAAAAGAGGGTTGCCCCAAAAATTCATAACTCAATATGTCACATGTGAGCCAACTTAAGGCATGGCCACATAACTAGCTTGCTCTTAAATATACATGGAAGGTGTTCAACTAGATGAAAGATATAATGACAAGTGACATATGAGGATAAGGCTACCTAACCCCTTGCCCCCACTTAGTGCAGGAAAAGGGTGAGCCGAAATGCAAAGAGGGACTTGGTTCATCAACGCAAGGGAGAGCACCACAATCCTTAAGATGTTGAATTTTGTTACTTAAAGCCTTACATTCATTAGTAGCAAGACCATGAACTCTATGATATGCAAAAAATGAATTTTAGTAAAATTTATTTTGTGTTCTTGGGGGGAGAGAGATCAAATGATTTTAGAGGAGTCTCAACAAGACACTTTCTTGGTCAAAAGTAGAGGATGTTCCTTTATTTTGCAACAAATATATCTCTTGCCTATCCCAAGGTGTCATACCTACTCAAGAAACTTTATATTGTGAGATTTTGTTCTCTCATTTACTGGAGGTTGTAAAATCTAATGAATTCAAATCATTAGTGTTTTGCATGATGAAATTTACATTAAGAAAGGATTTCTTTGTTTCTTTTGTTTCTTGCAAATGATAACAATCAAGGCCACTAGTGTCTACTAGTTCAGGATGCACCACTGTTAAAGTTAGCTTAGAAGGATGTTTCATGATAATGTTGATATTAAGTGAAGGCTTTTTGTGTCTTTTGAGGGAAAATAACCAAGACCACTAGTTTTTTCTTATTGTTGAGGTTCTACAAGGACATAGATACCTTCTTCTCTAGCACCACATCCTTTTCCACTATATCCAAGTTGTTTCATAAGCTCATAACCTTTTTCGTAAAGTTTTTTCATCTCTTTTGGATTCAGTAGTTGTTCATGATTAAGTTCATCAATGTTTGTTGTGTAATTTTATTTTTCTTCTAAAGTGGTTGGGGTGGATGCTTTTGAAGGGTTGTCTAAAATTTTGTGTTGACATGAATGTGTGTTCAAGATATAAGGAGACCCCAATCATATTCCTAATATATTTTGAATTCACTTAATGTGTTTTCTTTTTATTTTTGTTGCCGCGGGTTCCACTTCTGATTAATAGTTGGTATTAAAGTTTTTCAAAGGATTTTCCTTAGTTTTCTCAAGTTATGCCAAGACACTATAAGACTCAAGAATTAGCATCAAGTGTATATATAGTTTATTTATTTGTAGACATACTTCATTTTATAATGGAATTGAAGAAAGGAACCACATGCATCTCATGAATCCACAACCTTCCCAAAAGAAGATTATAGGAAATATCATGAGGCATAACATGAATAGGGGTTTGTAAGGTATCCTTTCCAATTGTAATAGGTAAAGTGATCACTCCAAGCGATTTATTTCTGACATTATCAAATCCCTTAATAGATAAAGAGTCGGGTTGCATATTTGATTTATCAACACCAAGCTTATCCAAAAGGTTCACACTACACACATTTAATGCTGAGCTATTGTCCACAAGGGTTCATTTTATTCCTTTTGTATTGTATCAAGCTATTATCATGAAAGGATCATATTATTTTTGCACTTCCAAAGTAGGGAGTTCACTTTGGTGGAAAAAAATATCAACATTTGTTCCTTGAATCAGGACTGCTATGTCATTTGGTTGTGCGTTAGAAGGGATAGGAACTTATTGTAAGGCACTTTGAATCATGTCATTGCGATAGTGGGGGGCTTGGATAGGTTCCATAAAAATATATTAGTAGGGGTATTCTTAAGTTGTTCAAAAAGGAATATCATAATCCTTTCCATTTTGTGAGGGAAAATGAGGGGTACCTGGTGAGATGGGATTAGGCAATTTGAGGGATGTTGAAGGTGTTTGTCTTGGTTGAGAATTGTTCCTAGTGTTATATGTATGAGAAATGGTATTGTAACTCGGTTGGTGTGAAACATTGTGTTTAGGTGGTTCAGGATAAGGGAAAGTTTGTTTTGAATTGGTAGTTTGGAAGAGGGTGGATGAAATGATAAGTTTGACTTAGGAAGTACTCAGGGATTATGCTATGTGTGCATAGCCTCAAAATAATTATTTAATTTATTTCATGATCTCATAGAAGTGCAAAGGGAGTCTAATGTTACTTCATCATTTCATCTAAGAAAATTGTATTGTCAATGTGCTCATTTTTCTTCCACCATGATATCTTCCCTAGTAGGAGGTTTTGACAGAACCTATAAACTAATGTTCTTGACATTTAGGGTTGGTTCTTCAAAATAACTTCATCACATGTAAGGAAGTTATCAATGGTTGAATTTTCTTGTTCATCAATAGTGGGGGTATTGGGAGAAGGCTCTATTTGATTGTCCTTTCTTCTCTAAGGTCTCTTTCTCTTGTGCCATACTATCAACCATAGTAGGAGAGCTTGTAAGATGTTGATCATGCTCAATGGCTGGATCTTGGAAAGTAGATTCATCACAAGTAGGGGAGGTAAAAAGAGAAGGACAACTATGACTACCAAATAGATCATTACAAATTGTAGGAGCATTAGGGAAGGGAGGAACAAGATTCTCATGACTCTCGATAAATTCATCTTCTAACACCAACCTATCCTCTTTGTATCGAGGGGGTATTAGGAGAAGGGAAATTATGGCTATCTATGATATCATTTTTTGTTTCTAAAAATTCATCACAAGCAAGGGATGAATGGAGACTAGGTAAGGTGATGTTTAGAAATGTTTCTATGATCTCATCTTCTTGTTTCCTAATGTCTCTCAAAGGGGGAGGAGGATAGGGACAATTAAGGCTCTCAATGCTTGTATCTTCTTTCACCAAGATACCTTTGTCACTAAGAGGAGAGGTATTGGGAGAAGAACAAGTATGATTGTTATGATGTTCTACACTATCATCCTCACCAATGGGCAACACAATATTAAGGATTGTGTTGATGGTTTGATGATTAATATATTTTTTAACGACCTTATTCATGTGATCTAAATTGAACTCATCAGAGGGGATATTTTACTTATGCAATCCATTTGTAATCATATCAAAACCACATCTCTTGAAAGATAACATGTTATCATGAAAAAGTAAAGAAAATGTAATGAATGACCTAAAGTGAGGATTTTTAAATGCAATTTTTAGATTGGAAACAAGGTAAATTGCTAATATGGTATGCAATGAGCTAAAAGATGAAATGTTGTAAATGAAAATTTGGAATTGATCAATGCATGAAATGAATCACTTTAAGCTAGATTTAGTAAATGCATCCACTAAAATGGATAACCAATTCAGAAAACAATAACATACAAGCATTGAGAGCATGGATTTTGAATGCAATAACAATGTTTCTAAATGCAATTAAGATGATGAACAATTCACTTTTCAATTTTTTCAATGAAATGAAATGATGCAAGAAAGTAAAAATGCAAGCTATATGCACTTTCACTAATGCAAATATAGGAAACCCTAAATACAATTTCACTAATGCAAAATCCGAAACCCTAGATGCACTTTCACTAATGCAAGATTCAATGCAAGAAAGAATGCAATCTAGATCTAAGGAATTAATGGACTCCAAAATGAGAAATGAATGCTCAACAAGGTTGGGTTTACCAAAATGATAAATGGGAAAATGGATACCTTTTGGGATATCACACTTTTCTCATTCAACCCGATCACTAATGTCCTAAGTCCCTGTCAGATTGACTAACAACCTCTCAAGGTGAGCCAATTCTCAATTAGGAGGGTCCTAGGAAGGGTTTCTTAAGTTCTAAGGGGTTCACCACCAAGCAAATGCTTAGAAAAGAAAATGTTTGAAAACACACTATGATATGCAAAATGACCTAAAACTAACAATGCAAACTAAATGAAAGATGCAAATGATGAAATTATGCAATAGGGAGATGGTATGTGTGCACCTGGGAAATATAGAGATGCCATGAGGATTCTGGAAATGCAAAGAGACTGCCAAAATATGTTGTAGAGGACTAAGACACCCAAGATGGCATATTAGTCCTGATGATGTGTTTGGGAAAATAGTAAAGTCAATGCCAAATAGGAATCTAAAGTCTCTAAAAATGCCTTATGGGAGGACTAAGATGCCCAAAGTGGTGCATTAGTCTCATTTTGAATTTTAAAACCTTCAAATGTGAAATTCATGATGCGCATTTCCTTCTTCTGATTTGAGGTCCAAACTTTAAATCTAGCCTATAAATGAGGATTTACATGAAAATGAAACAACTTTGGAAATGTAACCTTTTAACACTTGATACTTTGAAATTATGTTGAATTAACAAATCTAAGATCTACAAATACAAACACAAAAGAGATGGAAACCTTCTTGATTGTTAGTGGATGGGGTTGTTGGTTATTTTTTAAGAACCAAACATAATCTCAATCCTTACCTATGAGTTTGCCAAAAATCAAGTGTTAGCAAGGTTGAGGATTTTCCAACACTTAAGTGAAGCATTTAGAACTCCACTTATTATCTTTGGGCTATGTGATACCCAGGTGGGTAATCTCATTTATGCTCATAATATCCGTACTTGGTCAAGATAATATCAAATCATAGATATATTCCCTAGGAAATAAAAATAACAATTATCATTAAAGGTTTGGTAGACCTCTTATAAAATTGCTACTTATTGCAGGGAATATGCTAATACTAAAGGTTTGTACGGTGTAATTTTAAGTATTCTATAAATTAATTCCCATTCTAAATTTCTGGCCATGTTCATCACTAGCTCATTCAACCACAAGATAAACTAATGGAAAGACTAGTGCCTAATCTAAGGGAACAGTAGAGTTGAGTTTTCCAATCAATAAGTAATACAACTTATAATCGAACATCAATAATCAGGGGACTATTAGCATGCTACTTTGTGGAATCCAACTCTTTGTATTGTAAAACATTGCTTCCTTACCAAATCCTATATCCTTTTCCCATAAAATAATAGCCTCATTTTAGCATTAAATCAACTCATTGAATTGAATCACAAACAAACCCATTTATTTAGTGCAAATGACATAATACAAATGAAATTATGATTAAAAATTTCATTCATAATTTGCAAGAAAATATATAGAAGAGAACATATTTTAGAGCTAATACTTTCTTTCAGTACTGATATTACTTTGTAAAACTATTTAGGATCATCATATAGTATGACATGCTCTGGAATGGCTTCTGATATATTGACTAACTTATCTATTTACATTCTATTTGCTCTTTCAACATAGCTATCACCTAAGGCTTTCTTAGACTCAAAATTTTTTGAACTCTCTCATTTTAGCCATGAAATACCCTTTATAAACAAGGGAGCGAAAATCATCTAGCTGAGTTAGAATTTCATTTCACTTCATTTCAAAACCTACTTTCAACCGATTCTCGAAAAACTCCCCAAGTGGTTTTATGTAATCATTTGAGAATAGGGGAAGACAAAAGAAAAAACACATGAGAAGGGTACCATTAGTTGTTGATGCCACATCCATGTTGAGCAAGAATATTCTACATCATATTAGCTAGAGGAGCTTCACATGAGCATGGAAGAGTAAAAGACAAAACCATGGTCATATAAAACATAATACCTCCTATGCAAAGACCATAGTTATTAAGTAAAGTAATGAGAGATAACTATATTTTGAGTGGTCTGCATTGAGAATGCCCAACCGGGTACGTAATGCGGGGATCTATTGGATCTCAGTTGTGATCATATAGTTTCTCCTTGATGTCAAAATACCTTTCAGTTGGTTCTCTTTGTTGATCAGTCTCTGTTTGGATCTTTATGATTTATTATGGAACTTCTTTGATGTCTCTTGACTATTACAGAAAGTTATTTGTTATGGTTCATTTTCATGGTGATGAGTTTTCTGGTTCAAGTTATGAATGCTACATCTTTGACTGATAGAGTTTGAAAGATGGTTTCTTTGTCAGAATGGTTCTCCTTGCATATCACAGGCTTTGGTTGTTTCTCTCTCAAGCATACTCATATTGGAGTGAGAATGGAAGGACCTCACCGATCCTCTTTGAAATGTCTAAGTTGCCTATCGGCAAGACATTTATGATGTTATGGCGATTGAATTTAACATTCTAGCAGCTTTTGGCGTGACAGTGTTTATGGTCTTGGCGACAGAAGAAAAGTCTATCGGCATGAGGATTGTTCACCACTGGGAGGTTTTACCGATTGAGTCGGGTCTCACCGACTAACTCATAAGGTGGTTCATCGGTGTAAGAAATTCCTATCGGCATGATGTTTCATCAAGCATTTTGTGTCTTGGCAATTGGCGCAAGAAAGTTCATTTCGGCAAGACTTATTTGATGTCACAATGATTGGGATCCATTTCTAGGCATCATTCGGCATGACACACATGTTGTTTCGATGACATAAAGTGTTCACTATCGGCATAAGTTATTCCATCACTATGTGGTCTCAGCGATATTGGTATGTCACATCGATTGAAGATTAAAATGCAAACTCATCGGCAAGAGCTTAAGGCTTCAGTGTGAGGTTATAATGATTATGCAATATCACACCGACCGATGGTGAATGGATGCATATCGGCAAGAGTCAGGGTTTTTGAAATAGTTCATCAACGAAGTGTTATTGTTCGCGGCAGGGTCTCGCCGAGTCTATTGGTGTCTCACCAACCAGTGTTGGGAGGTTGCACATCGGCCGGAGTTGGGTCATCGACATAAGGTCACAACAATTTTTATGTGTCACGCTGACTCCACTTGTAGAAAAAGGTATCTTCGGTGAAACATAGAGTAGTCTTCATAACATCTCACCGATAATGATATGTCACAGCAACTTTCAGTGGATATCAGTCAGCAATAAATTTGCCTTCGGTAGGACTTTCTGGAAGTCTCGGCAAACAGAAATGGTCACGTGATCTTTCAGTGAAACTAATGGCTATCGATATAATGTCTCTGCGAACCCGTCAAGTCTTGGCGACTAAGTCTAATGAGGGGCTTTCGGCGAGAGGTTTGTAATGTCTTAGCGACTTCAAGTGAATGAAGGGCTTTCGGTATGACACAATATATTCTATAGGAAGTCTCCCCGATGACAGTATGCTATAGCGACATTCATAAGGGAGAAGGTTGCATCGGCGAAAGAATCATAAAGTCACAGCGACATCACAAGGGATTGTATAAAGATCTCGATCGGTATGAGAATGATAATGTCTTTGCGACTTAGAAATGACAAAGAACTTTGGTATAACATAAAGTAATCTCTAAGAGGTCTCTCCGATGTCAAAAGGATACAACAATAGTGAATGGAAAACAAAAGGGTCTAGTCGGTAAGAAAAACATTATGTTACAGCGACTTATAAATGATAAAGTATTTCAGTGAAACACAACGAAATCTACAAAGCGTCTCCCCAACAGTAGGATGTTATAGAGACAGATAGAAGGATGCATTTGGTGAGAGAATCTTTAGGCTACAGCGACATCGAATGAATAATACTCTAAGGAAGCCTATCAATGAGACATGATGTATTTGTTATGTGTTCTTCCTAACTCTGATGGCTCTTGGCGAAAGCGATATCTAAAGGGATTGTCTGGCGATTTAATTGCCTTCGGGAGATCTATATGGTTGTCTCAGCGAATAGTTATGAAGACTCAAAAATCTATGGTCATCATCATGGATTGGCATCAAATCTCAGAACGGTTACATAACAGGATATTCATTGAGTTTTCTTTTTGAGCTGTTGCGTTTTTGATTTAATGAATTTTCTAAGTATAGTTGCAAGTAGACTTCTTTGGTTGGTATCAAATCTCTAGAAAATATTCTCTGAGATTTCAGAGGATATGATTTTCTGTTTGTGGGCTATCATAATTTTGATGAAAATCTTTCAATTACAATTTGAAGTCTCCTGATTCAGCGCAGAAATTAAAAGCTTTCTAGATATGCATTATTCTGATTTTTACCATCATCTACAGATCATCATTATCCAGCTTCAGATTCTAAAAATAGCAAGAGAGTTTCAGAATCTTGTGAAAAACGCTTGTTGAAAATTTCTTGATAACATACATACTTGAAATGTATATATAAACCTGTGTTGAAAACAAAAAAGGTTGGTGATTGTAATTCTCTGGTTGTAATCCTTGGGTATATTGTAGACGTGAGAATAGAGAAATATGAGCTTAACTATAAACAAAGTGATCCTCTGATATATTATGATTGTAATTATGTAATCTATGTAAGGGGTTGGCACTCCTTGAGATTGGTGTCTCTAAATGAGGGGTTGGCGCTCCTTGAGATTGGTGTCTCTAAATGAGGGTTTGGTGATCCTTGAGTTGGTGCTCAGAAATTAGCCTATAAGGCATTGTTAAAAGTGGTTTTTGAAGGATAAGCCAGTAAGGCAGTTTAGGAGTGGTTTTTCTACCCCAGGAGGGTTTTCCACTTGGAAAATTCTCTGTCTCTTTGTTCTTCTATGTGTTCACTACTTTTCTGTGTTGATTGTTGTTTCTGTTCATAGTTGGGTTTAGTGTTGTTCTCAATTATGTTTATGAATGATTACATTCAACTCATGAATGCATTAATCAGAATAATATTGAGATCTAATCTGAGCTATGTTTTGGGAAATGCAAGATCTCTCACTCAAATCATGTTTTCATAAGTTATCTAATAGACTGATTTTATGTTGTCATATCTTTGTGCTTTCAAATGAGATTACTCTACACTATTGTTGAAAGAAA
>VDFB02330269.1:0-60266 GCA_007258455.2 Sequoia sempervirens
AAAAATTTGCACCTGTAATGCCAAGTTTTCCATTAGCATTCACATTTGTATACCGATCAGAAGTAGCTTGGCTAAAAAGCTTCATTGTCAATTTGAGTTGCCTTGGGGTGAGTACTTTTTCCCACCAAGGAAGGTCCAATTTCTAGAATCAATAACAGTTTCTCTTACACCTAGGATCACACAAGTGCGCAAGGGGAGAGGATACTTCTATTATTAAATCGGGTTTTAATCTAACAGATTATGCAAATGCACCAAACATAGAGAACAGTGATTTATTTTAAATCCCAAATGAAATATGATCTAATCTAATCAAACAATCTATTTCAAAATCATTCTTCGACAAGCGTCCTATAGGAGATTTCATTAGTAGTTCGAATCTTTGTCTTTGTCAATCGTCTTGCAAAAACAGTTTGTATATTTGTTTTCTACGAATCGTCCTGCAAATACTATATTAGCTCCACAAGATCACATGCTGCCAATTTTGAATTAGTCATAATGAAAAACTACAATGATTAAAATGAAAATTTGGAATCTCATATATCAAAAAATTATATTTTTTTACCAGTCAAATGTGTCGCAGTTTTTTACCAATCAAATGCATCGCACAAAGCCACAAATGCATCACGAGTAGTCAAATGTGTCATTTGATTCATCATATGTGGCTCATGGGATCAATTGTGTCGTCTTCTACCTCAAATGCATCGAACCATACTGTACCTACAAAAAAATGATGTCTTTACGTCAGGTTCACTAGATGTAACACAGGGAAATTCATGGGTTAAGCAATACAATGCATAAACTCAAACTAAACCTATGCTAAAAACAAAGAACAATTGAATATAAAGCATAAATGCAAGAACAATCTCACCAAACATCTATGTAATTCCATGAGTAACCTCAATTGCACTTCTCCATTTTGTTGTTGTATGATTCTTGCCCTCATATTTCTCTTAAGTGTGCAAGTATAGCCTCATGATAGTGTTAATAGCAAAACATCGAAGATTAAGAAAGTTGCTTCCAAAACTCACAAGATTTTGGGAGGAGTAATAATGATGAAGGTAAAGCCAATTTATAGAAAATTGATTTTCGAATGACCGGCTTAGATTAAAAGATAAATCGACGATTAAGATTGAAAGATGTGACATGCATTTGAATTAGGGTTGAATTAGTGCGAGTTAAAAAGCATAAATGGTGGAGATTAAATTAAATAATAATTTAATCTTTAGTTAAGACTGTTTGAAAAGGGGCGACCCTTTGGTGAAATGGTGGGGCTTCTTGCCTGTAGAGCCAACAACCAAGGTTCAAACCTCGCGGGGTTGCTCTCTACCGCGTCAACAATGGAGTTTGTTATTTACCCTCATATTAAGGGGAGGTTCCTTGGTGAATTGGTGGGGCTTCTTGCCTGTAGTGCCAACAACCAAGGCCCAAACCTTAATATTTTTTTAGGGCGGGGGCCCTAGCTCGGTTGGCTAAGTATTTCTTGTTGCAGGTAGCTGGTCACGAGTTCTAGTCTCCCCTGTCCCGTGGTACTGGAGGGCATGTCGCGCCAGCGCTGCTGGTCAAGTTAAAAATTTTACCAGGCGCGCTGCAGTTTATAGGGGGTTGTGCTATACAAACCCGATTTCTGCAGCCTAAAAAAAAAAAAGGACTGTTTGAAACTCAAAAGAATAAAGTTTGCATGTAAAGATAAAGATTGTCGAAGATAGATGATGAGAATAAATTAATTAAAAAATTAAAGTTATTTAATTAATAAATGTTTGCTCATAGAAGATAGGAATAAATCTAGATAACTGAATGATTAAACCAGAAAGTTAGTTTGTCAGAAATAATCAGATTTTAAATCAATAGATAACTGACTGATCTAATTAAATATAGACTTAAGTGGTAAATGACTAATTAGATAACAAAGAGATTATCTAATTATAGAGGAATATGCCAAGAATAAACCTTTAATGAATTAAATAATAATTTAATTCAACATTGAAGATTTTAGGATTTAAATAAATAAAGATTTATTTAATTAAAGATAGAAAAGGCTAAAGAATAATTAAATAATTAAAGTGATTATTTAATTATAGTTGAAAGTGTGGTTGGAATTAATTAAATAATTCAAAAATGATTATTTAATAGAGGATATATTTAATTAGCGACATAATTAAATAACTAATATTTATTTAATTAATCAAGAAAGAATAAAGGTAAGAATGTGTGGGTGGCTGGGCGGGCGCCCCTCCATGTTGGTGGAGGGATTTTCAAGGGGCATGACTTAGCTTTTATGTGGCTCATTTAATGGTTGGTTGTCACCGGTTTGATTGGAAGAGATGATATTGACAAGTGGTGATGGTCTCGGGGTATGTCGATCACGAAGAGTACATGCACAGTTGTTAGCTAGCATGTGATCATCATTTCAAGGAATGCTTGATGTTTAAGGCCGAAGTTGGAGGATGAATTTTCATTCAAGGACAGATTACCTTACATCGCCATAACACCTCACTCGTGTGATGTGAGCTAGGCCTGGTGGCCATGGGTATTATTAATGGAAGTTGGTGTCGATGGCTTGTTTGTGTGTGGTGTGAAGAGTTTATGCAGTGTTTTAGGTGGTAGTGTTCTAGTCTTGGTAGCTGTAAAAATGGTGTTAGGGAAAGGCCACTTGGAGAGAAAGGAGTATGTGCGGGATAATGCATACATTTCTTCACACTTTCTGGCTGTGTTTTTGGACATTGAGGTGTCTAAGATGGAGGCCAAGGAATTGCATGTGCACCCGTTCCATGAGGATTTGTTGGGTAGTTTAGAGGAGACTCTTAAAGCGGCATTTGTTGGCAAAGAGATTATGTGTTCAGCAGATCTAGAGTTGCTCTAGAAAATGGATGAGGCGGTGAAAGTCTTCCCTTTCCTCCTGGATTTGAAAGGGGATGAGCTTATGTATCATTGGATGGTCTCGGTTGTGGTAGTGGAATTCTTGAAAAGGAAGCTAGGGCTAGTGGTGGAGGAAGGTTTGGACTGGGTGGTTTATTTTGATACATTTTCAAAATTGAATGGGTTTCTTTGAGGTTTGGCCTCTTTTTGTTTGATATTTTTGCTCAATGGATGGTAGTTTAGATTTTGGGCCCTTCGGTTCTAGCTTGGTCAAAGCCAATTTTGGTTGATCTATGTGTATTTCTTGGGTAGATTGGTGGTATCTTTCAAGTTTTTTAGCTTTTGGTTCGGTGATGACTTCCTGCATAGTAGACATATTGTATGGTTGTTTTTAATTATTAATAAAATATCTAACCCTTGCGTATCAAAAAATGAATAAAGGTAAGAATGAATTAATTAAATAATTAAAGTTATTTAATTAATAGAGGACAAATGACTTTAGAAAATAATTAAACAATTAACATTATTTAATTATGAAAATGAAGATTACAATTATGATGAAAATTAGAGTCGCAAGCTTAGGACAATTTTTAGTGTCTACAGTAACTATGTAGAATGTTTCATCTTCAACATTTGAGATCATACTCCATGAACTATCATTAGGATGAAATAGCTAGAGAGAAGAAATATTGATGATGGATCATGGGGTATGATCCAAAACATTGATGATAAAAATTCAACATAGTTAAATCTAGAAATACACCAATCTAACTTATGTCCTCTCAATTTGACAAGGCAAATAGTAAGATAGTTGAGAAATAGTAAACTATACACAATATTAATGTCATACAATTCTTCCCTAAACTAAGTGCACAAGAATAACATAGTCATGAATTTCTAAGTGGTACAATATTGATTTTTTGATGAATATAAGAGCTTTATTTGTGACCTCTTCTTTGTATTGAATTTATAATGGTACTTTTATGTGTATGTAATTTCCCACTACATGTTTAGTGTAATTCACATATTAGTTTGGTAGATCCATCTCTAAGTTACTTTTTGGGTTGTCCTCCTTGCAATTACTGGGCTTAACACAAATCATTAGTATTGTAACACATCTTTATGCCACCTTGTCAAGTAGTCCTCACACCAATTCACTTAATTAGTATCAAATCAAATCTCCAACATCGTTGTATTGTTGGTTCACACATCAATTGACACAATTAGTGTCAAATCAAGTCCTTAGTCAACCTAAAACTCATTTTGAACTATAGTGAATATATGTTCATGCCTTCTCTATTGCAATCAAGGGGAAAACAAGCAAGAAGTTGAACAATCACCAAATAAAATGAACACTTTCAAAATCTATGAGTACTACTGCATTTGCAAGGAGATTTAACATCTTTATATCCATAACCAATAGTTACAAGATGAACTCCATGCAAAATAGGATACCCTCAAACTTTTCATGGGAAAGTTAGGAAACCTCATGTTCTAAAGAATGCATCTTGCTAAGCTTATCATCAATGTTCCAATTCTAGTCAATAAACAATGTAACCAATTCATGCAAAATTTGTGACAAGAACTAACTTCCAAGAGGAATACTAGCATTATTTCATGTAGTTTATGAAAAATTGTATGCTAATGAATAAGTTGCCAGTGCCCCAAAACATACTACTACAACATGCAAGGTGTAGCCCATGATGGATGAGCAATTGAAAAGCACCTTTCAAAACCATAATTTTATTTCTCCAAGTTCATGTGGTAACTTTGAGAAAAAAGTAAAATATTTTTTTCTAACTTACTAAATAAATTATTTTGCAATGGTTGTAGTTTGGGTGAAGAGAATTAAGGCGTCAAAAATCCTCTCCAAGCATATATCAAACAATGAAACATTGGTTTGGGATACTAACCACAATACAAGTAAATAAGATTGATTTCATAAATCTCCATAGTAGAGTGCTAAAGATGTTTCCATGGCATTTTTTGCACCACACACCATCCATGCTTTTCAATTTGTGCAATGAGCACCCCAACTTAGTGATTCTTCAACAAATTGAAAGGTGTATTAAGCATCTTAGCAACCCTTCACAATGATCAAATCAAGGAAGAGTGCAAGCCTCTAAGTGACTCCACATCACAACCACCTTAGGAAATAATATGCAGTACTCAAACACTTTGTGGAATGACAATGCCAAGAACAACTCATAAGTCAATTCCATCCCATATGTCAACAAGTCTCAAAAAGGTGGTATTTTCATAGCCACCTATATATAACCATTGCAAGTACAAAGGTCATATAGCTAGACAATGTTGAGATATTTATCCTTGTAGGAGCAACTACTGTAGTTTGTTTATTTGTTTATAGACATTCTTGTAAAAATAACTAGATATTATATGATACTCCAATGCAAGTGGATTGATTTTGCCAATTGGAAGAGAGTTACCTTCACACTCAAGCACTATTATAAGCACCAAACTTTCAAATTAGTAGTGTGATTGAAATAAACATATTTTCTTACACTTTTTTAGACATAGTAGCATTATCATAGCAACCTTTGTTATGCAATTCAAATACTAGAAATTTGTATGGATAATTGTAGTAACAAGTCATGCATACATATGAGAGCTTTGCAATTCTATTTATGGATAGAGCACACAATATTTCACAATCTCGCTTGTGCTAAACTAAGATTTTGATTCTCACTTGGTGAATGGATTTCTTGCCTTGACTGACAATGGGATTGAATGACTTGTCGCACTAGGCTATATATCCTAAAGCATGATCTTGCATAGATTTTTTCATCTCCCTAAGCATCCAACCAAAATGGATTTTTTACACCATAATCCACTCACATATATGGAGTTCACACACAACCCTTAAGGAGACATTATAAGTCCACAATACCACTTCTCAACTTTAGAGTATGAAGAAACCTCATACATCCCTTGACATTTAAAAGCATTTGAACAAGATTATGCACTAGGCCATTAGGAATGATAGAACACTTACACAATCTAGAAACTTGTATGGTATGCACAAAAATTTGTACTATTTATTGTTCTCTAAGATTCAATGTGAAATATGACATAAAAGCATACTCTTGCAACTCAATATTCTAAATTTCCATAACCCAAAACTCATAGCTTTGCAATATGAGCCACATGGAGATGTCCTTACTAATCTCCAAAGGTGGTCCAACACAATGCCCCTCCTCAACATTAGAATATAATGCTACCTCATACATCCAAACAAGATTCTACACCAAACTACAAAGAGCAATAGTACATTCTTGAGTAACTACAAACCTAACTTTCATAGCTAAAGAATGAATCATCCATTCTACCACATGACATGAATGACAATTACAATCTACTATTATAGAGCTCAAATAAGTAAGATGTACATCTCCTCTCAAGGATGAAATACATCCTATATTCTTTATCAAAGATTATCTTTGTCAACCTCAATAAATCATTGGTCTCTCTAATCCACAAATGTTCAATTTCATTCAAATGAAAACGCTCACAAGTTGTCGTTACTCCCTACCTTGATGCTAAGAGTTATATGGATCGTCTTTTTAGGGAGTAATGAATGATTTAATTGCGAGTACTCCATGCCCTTCCATCAAGGGAAGTTTGCTCCATTCACAACATGTTTGATATTTTGCAACCAATTAACCATGCACCTAGTAGTACCATTAAAATTTTAGGGTTGTATTCATGCTTACAAGGCTTTAAATTTCCATGCCCTAGTCTAAAAACCCTTTTTCCTTTGTTGGCTCTACCACTTTTGTTATAATACGTTGACTTGTTGGCCAAGTTCTCGGCCTTTTAAGTTGTTTCTCAAGCCCTTTATATTCGTTAAGCTACTAGCCCTTTCTATAGCGATCGCTTATAGTATTTTCACACATGTAAAATTGAATAACAAGTTATACATTCTTATTTCATTTGGTGGGCCTAGGTGCCAACAAGTGCCATGTTTCCATTGGTTTCCACACTTCCACAATTCCTTAGTCATGGAAGGAAATGGGAGTTGTGGACTTGTGGAAAGTGACATGTGGCGTTATCTCATTTGATTTCATTCGTCCACAGGTTCAATGAGGTGGGTCCCATCTCAAGTCACATACTCACAAAAATGTGACATGTGGCCTTATCAACTCCACAATGGGTGACATATCTAACCTTTTCAAAACTTTTTGATTTTGCGGGCCTATGCGGATGACATGTAAAAGTAATATGACATCGAGTGTTTCTATTGGTTTAAATTTTCAAAACGCTTTAACTTCAAATCAAAAGTATTTTCAAACTTGGTCAATTCAATTGACAATTGCCAATTCTACTCTTGTTTATGAAAATCAATAGTCCATTTTCAAACATGAAGAATGGTTAGTGAAAGGCTCCTAGTTCATGCAAACGAGTAATAATGGTAGAAGTGACTATTTACGACCCAATTTATTAATGGATTTTCTCAATAAATATTTCCATGTGATTGTTGAGATTAGTCATTTTACATTGTACAAAAATTGGGAGTGAGTTTTGGCTATCTTGCAACTTCAACAACAAACTAGGGCTTCCTATGCAGTAAACAAGTTCATTTCTTGAGCTCTTGTTCATAAAGTTTGACTCTCTGACAATTAGGGTTTGCATAATTATAGTTGCATGCAGGAAACTTGTTTAAGGATAAACAAATACCAAACCCTAGTTACAATTGTTAAGCCCTAGGCTCAAAATTTTAAAAATGAGTCAATCTAAGGGCCAATCCTCATCATCAAAGAGACTCTCGATGAGGATTTAATAGTTTAGCTACCAAAATCATCAAGAAAGGAAACACGTACCCAAGGGGTACGTTTTTCATTCAATAGGCTGGTGGATAATGGTAGGGAGTGTAGAGATGTTGAAATCCTTGTCACAAGACGGAGCTTGTTTAACCTTTGGTATAACAAGAGAGTTTCTCATGTCCCTATCTCAAATGTTTGGGTATATGATTTAAGGAAATTACTAGTACCAAACATTTTTACGAATATAGAATTTATTAGGTTTGTGACCTAGAATTATGATGAACATGTTAGAGTTGTTAGGGCTGCAAATGGTGTAGTATTGGTGCAAATTAACAAGACCTCCATTTCTAAAAAATTTGATCTTAACTTAGCCGCAAACAAGACTATAGATTTTGATTTTTCAAGGAGAAGTACTAGCAAGATAAGCACAACTATAGAGTTCTATGGCTACCCAAGCACAAGTTAAAGGGATTTGATAGAAAGTCGATTAGAATCCCTTAGAATGAAGTTGATCCTTTTAGTATTGATCAGTTTGAGGATTATTTCATCAATACATGTCATTCTTTTTGCCAAGTCTTGGGGGCGATGTTGGAACCAAGACTCATGTACCCTTGATGTATATGGCAGAAGATATCCAAAAATCCTTTGGTAAATAATGAGTTTGACTTCGCCACATATTGCAAATGGAATCCACAAGTATTTGATAGAAATTAAGGAAATTGATAACATAGTGAACTTTAGATAGTATTCTTTGTTATGCCACATGTTCTTGTATGAGGGAATGAATAAATGGGATAAGACCCTACAAGTCAAGATGGTTGATGATAATGGTTAGTCTCTTCCTGTCCAATGTTGGACATATATTTGGGACATGCACTGTGACAACTCTAGCTACATAGTTTTTGAAGAGAATTTCATCAGAAGGTTTCTAGGGTTCCTAAAGGGAGATGGGGAGAAATTGCACAAGGATATGTTGGATTTTTTGAGGCCAAAGGAAAGAGTACTTGAGTTGGGTGTGCAGTGTAATTGGGGAGATTGGTATCTCCATTTAAATACCACTACAATCGGGATATATAGATACCATATAGGCCCACACATCCTACCAAAGTATGTCCCTAAAAGATTAGCATTTTTAGAGACTATATGGCAACTCAATGAAGTAGATAAAGGCCATTTGAAAGGTCGAAAGCAAGGATATTTCTTTTGTTTTACTATAAAGTTTTCTAATTTTACCATCAATAGAGAGTGTTTAGAATTAATATACACTATGCTCCAATCTTATAGTATGAGCCATGAATTTGTAAGAACTTTTGATCCTAAAGGATTTATAAGTCAGATAAAATTGAGCATTAGGAGGTTTGCATACATTCATCAAGTGCTTTTTGAGGAAGATGTGATAAGAAATTATTTAACAAAAAGGAGGTCAATGAAAGGAGAATAAAATGGGTCTCTATTGGAGAGGGGAAGAACAAAAAAAAGGTATAATGCTAACTACCCTAGAGCATTCATAGAGATAAAGGACCCCATTGCTAGAATAAGTAAAATGTTGGATAATGTTGATGCATTTGTTGGAAAGGCTCCTATAGTTGAAGAAGGGCCAACATACCAACCACCAAATGATCCATCAATCTACGCCTATGCACGTAAAGGGAAATAGTCCATAGTGGTAGAATCTATTCATCAAGGGCATCCACATACAACTCCTACCTCCCAAGAACATCCTCAAAAGAAGAGAAAGCTTGGTCAACCATCTCTGGGTTATTATTCTCTAGGAATTGATGAAGCAAAAGAGATAGAGGTGATTGGGGAGAATGTTGTGATAGAGGAGGAAGTGAACCAAGCAATGCCTTCACCTCCAAGAGTAAATGTTGTTCCCATGCCACAAAACAGAATGGGCATAAATAAAGGAGGAGGCAGGGATGGTGTTGATGATATTAGAGCCCTGGTTTGTACACAATTCATTTTTTATGATGATTTTGTCAAGACCCAAGAGTTTAAAGATTTTGTGTTGGATTGAGAGGGAGGAATTTCAGGAGAAACTTAATAAAGCTAAAGGAGAAGTTGATCCTTCACAATATGAGAAAATCACTTAGTGTGTGTTGAAGGAAATAGATTTTGATGTTAAGAATATCACTCTAGAGCAAGGGAAAAAATTGGTGAGAGAAAGTAGTTTATTTTTGCTCCCTAAATAGGATATTATGTTAGCTATTGCTTTGGATACTATAAGAAGACAAAATAAAGAATTTTTTTCTTTTGATGAGCGAGCTGAGAAGGCATATTTTGGATTTGGTTTCAATCTAAAATGGGAGACATTGGCAATTTGGGCAATAGCCTCAAACACTTACAAGCCACAAGTTGCAGAGACTGTGCAAGAATTGACATGGAGCCTAATTGTTAAAAAATTATCATATACAACAGCTCCACAAACAGCATCCTTGGAAGTTCACACAACTTTGCTTAGTTAAGCAGCTGCAAAGAAATTGCAGGAAGATTATGACAAGCTACTAGCTGATCATGTTAGGATTACAATAGAATACAATAAGATAAAAATTTGAATGCTAGCACCAGCACCATCACCAACAAGTATCGCATTGCCAATTGCTCTACTCCAAGTTCTCTAGGAGCTTCAATGCAAGAAAAGGAAGCCATGGCTTCTAAAATAAAGGAATTGGAGGACAATTGCAAGGAGCCGAAGAGGAGAAACAGAAAAAGATGAATGATATAGTTGCAAGAAAAGGAAGCCATGGCTTCTAAGATAAAGGAATTGGAGGACAATTGCAAGGAGCCGAAGAGGAGAAACAGAAAAGGATGAATGATATAGTTGATGATATAATTTGTTATAGGCTATCCAAGATTGTTAGTAAGAAGAATCGTGGATGACGTATTCCACTCTAAAAGTTGCATATACCAGGTACATGAAATACCAGGAGAATCTGAAGCAATTAATAGATAAGTGGGTGCCTAGGACTGCAAGTTTGAAAATGATATATAAATGTGCAAGGTTTGGTCCCAACATCCCAAATGACCTTGTCCTAGCAAGGGAAATGGTAACATTATTAGTGGACATCAAAGCATATATGATGAAATTTGAGCAACAAGTAAAGGCCAAATTCAAATATTTTGAATGCATTGAAATGAAGCTCATGCTTAGTATATTGGATGATAATGGGGAGTTAAAGTCATTGGACCAATGGAAAGTAGGATTCAGTACAATGGTTCTCACCCTTTCTTCATTTATTTGTGCAAATGATGAGATTGATACGGACTTGTTAACTAAGACTTTAGATAAATTATTTGCTTCAGAAGTGGGTTTGGACAGATTTTGTAGGGAGGCAAGGGTAGTTTAGATGCAAAATATATTGAGCACGTTGACAAGGTTATGAAGTTACTTTCATTCCAATGGCCATCAAATAGAACTTATGTGGAATGGGATGAGAAATATAATGCATAGTGTTTATTTGCATTTCCATACGTCATTAGGCTTCCACTGCACCATCCTACTCAATTGTTGACAGTATTTTTTTTGGATTATCCAACAATGCTTCGGGTGTTTTAACAATTTTGGTCCTATTTTGGCTTTTGTGGTACAGTCAACACTTTCTTCGACAGTCTCAAAACGGTTCCAAAGAGCATCTCCAGATCAGTTTCAGCTACTTTCACGGGTTATGCCATGGTGAATCATGTCTTTTAACGGGCTTAGTCCCACTTGTAACTGATTGTAAAAAATTGAAAAGTGAAATGTAATTGTAAGCAAGTCATGTGGGTCATATGACTTCATTCTGGAGCCTGTGTGCTCACTTTTCTATATAAGGGACTCTTGTTTCTTTGAAAGGGGTTTTGAATCTGAGTTTTGTAATTCTAGACAGGTAGGTTAGTCTATTTTGGGTAGTCATTTGAAGTTCAAATAAAGACAATTGTAATTCTTTCAACATAATAGCATGCAATTCAATATTTGACTCGAATGAAATATATGATGTATTGTTGTTATCTCCTTTGAATGTAATTCAATATTCTTTTGATCAATATAAATCAAGAATTATGGAGGTTTTTGTTGCACATTTGTTGCAACAGATGTTCAATTGATAGCTTTTGTTTATTTAATAGAATAAATATGCTTTTAGTCAAATATTGAGAATATTGTTATGTTAAGGATCTAAAAGTAGAACAATTGTGTGACAAATGGGTGGTTTTATCATTGTAAGGCAATAATAGTTTTTAACACCATTGAATTTGTATTTAAGCTATTATCAGTAGAAATTATTTATTTCAAGACTCTGAATGGATACGGCACCTGTCTAGGTAGTTTCCTGTTCAACCTTGGAAGGAATTAATGTCAAATTGAAAGACAAATTTTACTTTCTGTAATATGTTTGTTTCTTTGTATTTCACACCTGATTTAGAAAGTTTCAGAGGGTTCTAAAATATAATAAGTTGCATCTGGATAATCTTCACTTAAATGTGTGAAATCATTATCTGTTGTTGCATCATTTGTGTCTTGTGGTATCTTAAAATGATGCTTAGAAGAGAAACCCACCTAATTTTTGCAGAGCATAAACTGTAAGGAGAATTTGTTTCAAATTCTTTGTTAAGTTGGTCACTGACTTGAGTTATTGAATATTAGAATTAGCTTATCTATAGAGACCATCAAATAATCAGTTAGAAATGAAAAGAACCAACACCTTTACTGAACAACACTATAAATTCAAAACTCGCAACATTGATAATTTTTTGCAAACACCACTTGCACATGCAATAAGAACACCTACTAGTCAAGTTTGCACCCTCCTAGGGTATTCAACGTAGGCAACTATCTATTGGCACCACTTAATTGCGCATGCAATAATAACACCTACTAGTCAAGTTCACACCCTCGCAAGTCATGCTTGCACCTCTCATATTGGAATCCATGTCCAACATTTAGCATCCACATTGGACAACACAACCAACTTCATTGACTGCATCATATTGCAAAACACTAACACATGCCATTGGATTGGGCTCCACGTGCACTTCAAGCCCTAGAGACATTGGAGCCCACATTTACACAACAAAATAACACTTCACCTTCCAAGTCAAGCGATGGTCAAAGGAAGTTAAAATGATTGGCATATGAACAGGTTCTTTAAACGCATTGTAATAAAAGCCATTTATGTTCTCTCAATTATACAAGCATGCATATAATAACAAAGTTTAGACGCATAATTCTATCATCCATAGACATTCTTAATACTGTGCAATCGATCTAAAGATTCAGTCTACACAACTGTGGATTTCTAAGGCTTTCAATGCATCCTTTGCACAATATACTCATGAATAAGAGCTCTCTGCTCCGACTCTATTGAATGTTTAGCGATTGATGCCTTTGTAGATACCTATTCTATTCCCATTTGCATGTACAACAAAATCACATAGTAGTGTGGTACATTCATTTCTTATGGATCATTTGATAATAAGTTATAGGCTCGGTATTGATCAATCTCAACATTTTCTCGTCTCAAAGCTAACAGCAACAGGGATCATAGCTTTTCAAGAAGCAACAATGATTTGTCATCCTAAACATGATGAATAGAAGATCTTTCTTTGCTACCCTTTGACCTTGGTAAATATGTAGCTGCTTTGAGTATGTCTATTCCATTCCCTGTTGACTGGCCAATTAGTTAAGCAAATTCATAACTTAGATAATTTGTAGATTGCCATCCAATGCATTGTTTTGAGCTCGGCACCGATCAATCTCAATCATTGTGATAATGTGGATAATACCTGGTCCACAACATAATAAAGGCACCCATCAAACATTATTTACTACAAAGAAAACATGTGATATCTACATGTACCAATGATTATGTATCACCTTGCCATGAAGAACCACAAATCCTGAAATAAACCAAAAGTGCACTGTTATAGATAAAAATAGACAATCAAATAAGCATCTATATTTAGGTAAAAGGCTACTCCTCTAGTAATCATATTAAGGCGATCTCCAAAAGTAAATGCATATATGACTGAGCATTATTGCATTGCATCAGCTGAATCACCAGATGTAAGTGTCTTAATTGAATCAAATACCTGGAGTATAGGGCAGCGTACAATCATTCTGAACCACACCATCGTTACACCAGTTATTTGAGGCAATTTAATGAACAATCAACAAATTAGGGAATTAATGGTAGCTCTGCTTTAAAATGAAATCATTCTCAAAGTTCTGGCAAAAACATCTTTTTAATAAAGAGTTTTCATGTCATGATGGCTAGTGATAGCACTGCACCTATTTAACCTAAATAGCTCGCCATAGTTATACCTGTATAAAATATTCTCATTTTTTCAAAAAAAAATTATGAGGAAATGGATAAAACTATTAAAAAGGACTACCATTATCTTTATCCTAAGGCATCGAAGTATGAAATGGCAACTGTTTCTATTTACAAAGCTCCGCGTTAAAAGAAGATGAAAAAGGAAAAAAAAGTGGAGATCTTAAAACATGCGGGAGTAACATGCAGCATCTCTTACAAGCTATAGCTTTTGATTTTCCAATTGAGATTCATTTCATTCAGTGTGTGTTTCTATATGTTAGAAGCTTATAGCATCAGTGCGAGCCTCGTTTTAAAAACCAAGATTAGAACTTCTTCAGAAGGAGTGTCAAAGGAAACTTGGTCATATCAACGATGTTTTAGTGGAACTATAAAGAAAACGCTCTCATTGAAATTTTCAATAAAAAATATCTTTCGAATATCAAGCCTTCATTTACATAGTTTATCCTTTAAAAGAAGTACCAAACTCCAAACAGGAAGAAATGGGGGCTCCATTCCAGTTGCCATGTAAGCATTGGAAAGCAATCTTGACAAGAGAATATTTCCTGATTTTGGTCACAACTCCAATACATAACATGGTTTACTTAGGTACTAATCAAATCAGTCGAATCTTTGGCTTCCTTCCAGAGAGAATGTTTCAGGTTGCTTAAAATGAGTAACACTTCTCTGTAGGGTGTTTCTCAATCATATAGGACACAAATGTAGCCCAATATACTTGGACCCTTTTATCATTCAACTCCTCTCATTTACCTCCGCATTGGAATAGCCAGCATTGGAATATGGCTTTTATAAAAGAGATTACCCAACCACTTCTGTCCCTTAGCATTAACTATTTACTCACCTGCAAATCTCTTGAAAATTGTACACATATAGGCAGTGAAAAGATACAAGAGGACAGGACTTCCAAACTGAATTACTGAATTACGTGATTTTGAATTTTCCAGGTGTCTGGATTTTAAACATAGCCACCAGGAGGCATGTGCCGCAGATGTTGTACCAGTGACTATGGCAACATTTTGAAATGGTGAAAAAGTGTACATGTATAGGGGTATCGCCTATACAGCCTGTTAATATAGAGACAAACAGATCAAACTGGGAGTTCTGATATGCTGAACCCAAGTTTCCTGGCCACTTATGCTTGAAACCAAACTCCAAAGAAAAGATACAAGAACCACAGATTTGTGAATCTATCTACCCACCAAAAGACCAGCTTAAGGAATGAAAGACCGTGAACTTGGCTCCCAACAAAATTTCTGGCAAGCCTGCTGTGTTGGAAATGTTAGCTTGCTAGTTTAATCAATGCAAAGCATACCTTATTAAGGTTATAGTTAGCCTTGTCTGAAAAATATTTCAGAGAAGGGCCAAGTTAGCAAGACCAGTGCCATAAACACACATGCTTCTATCAAGACTCTGGTTACCCTATCTTTCCAACTTTAATATAAACTAATCTACTAATCAATCATTAACTAATAAACTACTTCAAGAATTTCATGAAACTTAAGTCCTTAATATGAAGATAATCAAAGTACATGATCACAACACTTTACAAAAACAGCATTTGAAAAATTCAGCAAAACAGCTTCTGAAACTGAAATCAAGTAGTCGCTTACAATTTGTAAACAAGTAGCCCAATATTCATACAAATGCTGCATGCAGCATTTCCCACAACGTCACAAATAGCATCAGCATTGAATATCTAAACCTACAACCTTCTAATTGCAAGTTAAGCACAATTAATGCAGCTTAACGTTGAAGCCATCATGTTGAAATATCATCTCAGTTAAATCTGCAAACAGTACAGTATATATGCCACCATCTCAAACACGAGCCCTTTTACTGCAATTTGGACATTTATACTGTTTGATATGTTCTGCTCTTGCAGGTGTCATCCTCACACATCTTCCATGGTACCATTTCTCACAATGGTCACAAAATATCCAAAACTCGTCAGGATCTCCAGAGGTTCCACAAGCAGCACAGGCTGCTTCACCATGTTCCTCGTCATCCTCTTCATCAGGTGTGTCATCCTCCACCTTAGGTGGCAATCTTGATGCTTTTGTGTGTGATTCAGAAACATGTTGCTGAATACCAAAAACAAATTTTATAACTGGGGCATTAGTATTTTTTAAAGCAACAACACGGTGGGCAAACAATAAACATAATTATATAAAGTTTACAAGATCATAATTTGGAAAACAAACAGACAATAACATAGCTACACTTCACATAATTTTACATGTCTGTCTGCTACAAATTGGCGCACACACTCACCATTTTTGTATTAGGCTTGCTTTTAGTGCTACTGTTATTTGTTATACTTGATTTCTCTTTTGCTTGCTTCTTTGCAGTCCCACTCACTACCTCAAATATAGTTGGAAGTTCGTTGATCAGATTGAAAAGACGCTTCCTGCCATCAGCCCAAATTTACTCTAATCAATTTTAGTTTCAAATCTTGATCAAAAGATGCAGAGATACTTTATTTCAAAGGCAACACAGATGCTGCACAAAATGTCGTAAATCCAAACTTGGGTGCAGGGAAGAGTGAAATTGGAAGGACACCCTTTCATGAGAATACAAAAATATGTTTATTGAACACAAAGTACATTAAAATTTGTTCTGCATCTGCTGCTTCTAACATTAAAATACCTTGTAACTAAAATGATTATAGGTGTAGGACACACAAATGATGCTTGCCAAACAAAAACTTCTATCAGCAAAGGCCAAGCCCATTTAAATTTAATAATCCATTTCTCCAAAGTGACAGACTACAGTTCAAGTCATACAGTGCCGAATGTGAACACAACTTTGGAATTGTATTTGTGTTCAAGTGATTCTGTGTATCAAGCCATACCTTCAAGTTCAGAAATCGCACTCATTTTCAGACAAAACGTCCTATAAAATTAACTATCAACAGAAATGTTAAGCACATAGGTTGGCTCCCTGTTTTACATTGACAAGAACACCATATAATTTGAAGACGCCAGAATATTAAAAATCAGAAGCAGATGCAATTCAAATCTACCAATATCAATGTTATGGATGGAGACAAATCAAGTGTATAACAACACCCAGTCCAAAGTGATGCAAAGTCAACATCATAAAATCATATGATGATCCACTTCGTGTATCACAGTATCTATAATCTTTGTGGGGATAACATTGAAAGAAGACAGTTGTACAAAACAGAGTTGCATGTCAAACACACTAGCCAAAGACCATTGGGTTCTGGATGTTTATATCATTTACATTCAAGCAAAACTCAATGGAGAGAAAAATATTTTCTTGATCAGATTCTAATTTCTTGTGCTTCCTGCAATTTTTTGATGCCTTCCAACAACCCCATAGGCCCTTCATGGATTGCTTGCAACTTTCTCAATCAATGTGTTGTTCGCCATAAAATGTCTTAAAATTACTCACTGACAGTGCTTAACAAAATATTATGTTAAACACTATGCAACTGGAAGGAAAGACTTCGTAACTATGCTAGGATCCTTTACCATTGTAAAAGCTCACACCTGCATCTTATGTCTGCATACTTATGCCCAGAGTCCAGACACAAATCTCTGTTCAGTAATGTCATATATGTAAAATGATGGAAACTCATTGTAATCACTAAGGCACATGTAGATATTCTTTACAGTAGGATAATATAAGAGAAATTTTCTGTACAACACATTTTGTAATGCAATTATACCAAACCTAAATTGGTAACATACATTTTTAGATTTCAATTGTTTCCAACAAGTATCCGTCCCCCTTAAACTTCTAACTTTTGTGACTTCTGCATTTCTTGATGCTTTCCAATTACTCCCTAGGATCTCCATGGATTGCAAACAACTTTCTCCTAGCTATTGCTGCTCTCTCACAACTTTGACTCTCTAACAACTTCTGATCAATGCTGACTAACAAGTTCAACATGCCTTTATTTCATACTTGGACCATCCAACTCACCTGTTAGGTCTTTTCTCATATTTCCAAATAAAAAAAAAGCCTTCTACAGACTAAGAGTTTTAGATAAATATTAAAATAAGCACCGTTACAGCAACTAGACAACACATAGACTGGCTACCAAACGTACCAGAAAACAACAGAAACAAGGAAATATAAGAAGGTATGCCACCATCTCAAATGGTCAAACAGAATCTTGGGTCAAAAGGCCTATTTGCATGAGATCTTCAACGAATTATTCACTGAAATATACCTTACGATTTCTTAGAGAGGAGATATTTTACACTGGGATGGCTACAAGTAATCTGGAATCGGCAGATACTAGTTAGACCCACTAGATACATGAAAGCTAATATTTAAATATTATGCTAAGCTGTACTAAAAGATTGGGGACTTGTTCAATTGTTCTTAAGTAACTGTGACATTCACATGAATTGATCAAGTGAGCGAAACAGAAGAAAAGAAACTTCAATGCATGGGACAATGGACATGCAAGATTAGTCATGGTGGTAAAGGATAATCAACCAAACATAGATAAGATATTCAGAAAACTACATGTATAATAAAAAAATGTAAAAGCATAAATAATATTATTACACAAAAGATTATGAGGAGAAAGACATACACAAATGGAAAACTTACAATTACACATGGACAGTTTATTAAACGAGCCCCACTTTCTTTTTTCTATCTTTTGGACACAAAATTCCAATGCAACTCAAATTACAGTTATCAATTTTAACTTAACATATGTCCAAGAATGGGTTACAGAGAATGCTGCAAGTATGAAGTATTTGATGACATGAGTTACAAACTGCATCAAGCTATAGCAAGTTAGACAATGAAACTTAAGCTGCAAAGAAAAAGATTGCAACAATTAAATGATAATCTGCCACACATAGATATTCAGAAAATTACATGTATAATCAAAAAAACATCCCAACAAGCATAAAAATGTTATCAGCAAAGATTATGAGGAAACAGACAAGCACAATGAGGTAACTTATTATGCCACATAGAACAATTTAATAAACAGACCCAATTTTTTCCATGTCTTTTTGGACAGAAATTTCAATGCAACTCAAAGTACAGTAATCAATTTTGACTTCATAGATCTCCAAGAATGGGTTATGGAGAAGGCTGCAAGTATAAAGTATTGTATGACATGAGTCACAATCTATGGCAAACTATGTCAAGTCACGCAATGCAACATATGCTGCAACGCAAATGATTGCAATAATTAAATGCAGGTAAAGGATGGCATGCAAAGAAACAAAGCATGTGAATAATAAGATAGGTAGCCAAAAAGGTGCAGTACATGGGATACAGATGGAGATGAATGCATATAGATTGAATACTTTAAGGCCCTACAGACTATCAGAGAGGCCATGACAAGGACTTATCTAACCCAGGACTAGTACTCCATTAAAGAAAAACAAATATAATACAACAATTATAAGTTGCCCAATTGTAAAAGAGACACACCTTTCATTTTTGTCAAACCCAAACCGTGCACCAAAATAATAGGCAACTGCAAGTAACCATGAATCACTGTGTACTGCCACCAGTGCAAGCCAGTCCTTGTCCTGCATGCCATCTCTTGCAAAGTTGATACCCAGAGCAGGCTCGGGAAGTTCAGGTGGCACCTCCTCAGCAGGTAAATTTACTTCCCACTCTTCACTCGGGAGACCATATAGACACAAGTTCTCCTTTTCTGAAGATGATACCATCAGCATATTGTTAGTTATGCTCAAAAAACGAAATTAATACTCCCCATGTAAAACAAAATCAAATAAACGAAATTTAATACTACCCATGTAAAACAAAATCAAATAAACAGCAGAAGTAATTTTGCAATGGTTAAATAATTTACAAATCAAATTACAGCTAAATGCACTCAGCCATTGGAAGTGATTAAAAGCTGCACATTCACAAATGTGGAAGATGTGGAAGGCCTTGAGATTGCCATTAGACAAAACTGCTAATAACAAAAGGTCATCTCTTCTTTGCATCATTTCTGGAGGTGTCAAAAGATTTGATGAAACAAAGGGGACAGACAAGCATAGGAAGAAGAGAAAGATGACAAATTGACAGAAAAGGAAGATAGCTGAGGCTGTCAATTCATCAAGAGACTGATACCAAGAAATCTTGAACTTGCAGAGAATCTAATTAAACAAAAAAAAGGTGGGAAACAATATGCACAGAAAATCTCCAAAAATCCGTGCAATATTGAAGATGACCCCAAACTCCATTCCTTGAAGATTGTGAGAATTCAAAAAAGGCGGAATACATAATTATAGGATAAGCTAATAGCAATCAAAACACTAATATACTTATAGCAATCATTGACCACGTTATTGGCTTGGCTTTCAAAGACCAACGCTATGCAGAATAGATAGTCAGACACCACGTCTATTAAACTCCAAGCATACATATGACTGCGTAAGTATACTAGGAAATACGCTCAATGAGATCTATAAAAACTAGGATACTGTTCACTGATACAAAGACAACAAACAGAGAATTACATGCGTGAGGGTATACAAAATACTAACCAAATATTTCCTATTTTTATGTTTTTTCTTAATGGCAATATTTCCAAAAACCCAACGTTGTGGACTTCAAAGTATTAAAACTTTGGGCTGCTTCTGAAAATAACCAATTTTAGTTCTTTTACAGACAAAACCTACCGAAAGTCAGACGCCGCAATGATAAACTCCATAATTTTTTAAACCAATAACACATTTACGCATCCTTTTGACTGGAAGGGCGTTACGAACCCATTAAATGGTAGCAGATGGGTTAGGCATTATAGGCGCAAATTGATGATCCCTGTTTCTGTTTAACAAAATGTTTCTCTAAAAAGTATAGGGATTCAATCCGTATTTAATACAATCATTGTTAGACAATGGAGGGAGGTTAACATTACACTTCAACGTAAAAATACAAATGGAGGCCGAGATGCAAATAAATACCCATAAGATTCGGGCTACAATATAGACGTGACCCAAGAAAATTTGCGTAAATCTCAGAAAACGATAAGAGTTGAAATAGCAAACTGACCTGGATCGCATTTCTGGTAAAAATCCGAAACCTCTGCAAGGGAAAACCGAAACAGATGGTGAGCAAACCAGTAGTCAACATAAAGAAAAAGGAAGGAATTAGTGTTAATCTCAAAGTTACCAGTGGTGAGGGCCTTGATGAGTCCAGCTCGCCGGCCCTTGAAATCCTTGAACACATCATCCACAGAGCGGGGGCTCAACCCACCCTCCATTCTTCACAAGAATTGCAACACTTTACCAAGTTGAGATAATGTCAGGAAAACAAATGGAGAAGAAAAAGCATTCCGCACACAGATATACAGAGGATGGGGAGAACAGAAGAGAGAAGAGAGTTTATTAGCGTGGGAGGGAAACTTTAGCCTCCTTCTATGTTTCAGCCCTCAATTCATGTGACCACCGCTAACGGCTTATTATCCTTGACAACACAATTCGATTATCCAATTCCGTTTATTCGGTTTTGAGTCCCGTTGGCTCGGTGGCTCGCAAACATCGCCCTCTCATTCCGTTAATTAAAAAAAATATAAATTTAGCGATGAAAATTTGTTTATTTATTTATTTTTTATACTACAAATTAAGCCATTTTATTTTTTATTTTTTTAAATTAATGGCCATTTAGGCTTCTAAATATGGGCAAGGTTATGACTAGACTATCTTTGATCTGTGGACACCTTCAAAATCTTATTTTCTACTTGATTCTATTATATCCATATGTATAAATTATTATTATTTTTTAAATAATAGAATAATATATTTTAATTTAAAAAATATGTAGATACTTAAATTTGATTAACATATTTTATTTTATTTTATCATCAAGTTTCATCAAAAAAAATTATTTCATTATTTAATTAAATTAACATTATTTTTTTAGTAATAGATAATTTTAAAATGTTAATTATTTAAATATTTAAATTCTAAATTTTCCTTCTATTGTTATTTTAGTTGAATACTTTCGAAATATTTAATTAAATTACATATTTCACCACTTTTCTTCTATTAATTAAATAATTTTAATTTTTAGTTAATTTATTCATCTCTTGTAATAATTTGAACATTGATTTTCTCTCATGTCATATTAATTGAATAATTATTTAATTAAAAATTAAGTATTCTTCTCAACATTATCCTCTTCTAAAATGAATAAAATTATTTATTTTATTTATTCTCCCTTTACATATGAAATAAATAATTTAGTTATTTAATTTTTTATTTACTTGTGTATTTCCACCTCACCAGTCAACTCCCACTCATTTCGAGTTAACTCCTCAATCAATTTAATCTCTAATCAATCAATTTAATCCTCCAATCAATCAATTTTGTTTCACTAACATTCAATCACACGTATCCTTCAATCAAGTCTCTTAACTAACCCATACGATGAGTTAGCTTGAATTAGGAAATTAGTTAACTCCTCATCAATTCCTCTTGAACAATCTTCTAGCCATTGATCTTTTCAATCTCGAATTCGATCTTAATCATTGATTGATATCACCTGAAATCTATAAATTCGGCTATCATACCATCTATTATTCCTCTCACTCATTGTAAGAAATCTATACGCAAATTATTCCAAAGTGCTTTGTGCTAAAAATCTAATAGCAACTACCATTACACATTTCTCCAAAGTGCAAATAAGAGAGCAATGGAGTTAGTCAAGGTTGTTGTGTAAGGCATTTTTGTGTGCAAGTTTGTTGTATTACTTGTTATGCAACTTTATTATGCTCTATTGGTGTGATTTATGAGTTGGATTGTGAGTCTTCTTTATTTGGTGTTATCATTCACTTTTACAATTCAATTTTTAGGTCATACATTCTAACACTTCTGATAGGACCCTCAAGTCCCTAAAATTTAATGAGTTTTTAGTGAGGTTTTTGTGTCTTGATTAGTTATAAGTTTGAACAACGCATAAAATCAGACTTTTAGCGCATTTGATCAGACTTTTGATGCATATGTTCAAGGATTTGGCACATTTGTTTGACAACTTGACGCACTCGATTCTATGACTACTGATCGAAATTTGTACCTTTCAATGCATTTTTTTGGGGATTTGGTGCATCCATTTGGGGATTCAACACATCTATTTTGAGAAACAACACAATTACACAACAGAGAAATCACTATCTTGTAGAGATTACGGTTTCATTTAATCATTATTTTTTGTTGTTCTCTGTTCATTTTTTTTTTTTTAAATTAACTATGGTTTGTAGGTATCTAACCATAGAATGTCCAATTTATCTTTCTAATCAGAGTTTTCACATCTATATTCTATGAATTTTACTATTTTTGGCAGATTGGGGTAGTTAGAGTTTTTGGCACAATTGATCCACAAAATGGCATATCTGTTATGAGAAATTATACAGTTGAATTAGGTTTTGGAACAATTGTCAAAGATTTAGACGTAATTGACCAACAAACATTTTAGGTATAATTTTTTTTTTTTGAGTGAATTTTGTTTGAGTCAGCATGTTTGGTTCTTACTTTTACACGATTGACTTAGAGTTTTATGCAATTGTTTCATTCTATTGTGTAATTATTTTGTGTATTTGGTTGTGGTTTTCTTGGTTATTGATATAATATGTACATTTGTGGCTTTCGTGGGAAGAAGACAAAACTTTTAAACTACTGACATATTTCATGCAGGGTTTTACATGATTACTTATTTAGAATAGCTCACATTTTGATTTATTAAGAAAAAAAGTATTTGTCGTGCCTAGTGGAGTCTCGAGGGTATGTATTCCCTCCCCTTGCACCTAGTTCGAGCTTGGGGATCATAAATACCTTTGAGTCCACATATTTGTTCTTTTACCCAAGGAAGAGGTATATGTGTATGCTCTCCCCTTGCACCTAGTGTGAGCTTGGGGATAAGAAACAACAATAATTTCCTTCTTTTTGTTTTATTAGGAGACCTTTTTGGAGATTTCATCTACCCAACCACATTTTCAAGCAAGGTATAGAAAGGGGGGGAGAACGAAAGTTGTACTCCAAGGTGTGGCCAACATCATTTGAGCCAAGTTGCAAGACCCTTGGTCCATCAAGACTTGTTACGTGAGGAGAGTGAGGGAGACACCCTAATCTCAAGCACTACAAATGAGCTTATTGTTCACTAATTCCACTAAAACCTTTGTATTAGAAGCCTAAGACCATTGATCATTATTGCTAGTGGGGTGCAGTGTACAAAATCACACATGAAGTTACCCAACATGTACCATCCTAAGGTGAGAGAATTATTTTGAGGTAAAAAGCCTTCAAGAGAAGGAGGAAGGTGAGACATTGTACCACTGAAGACCTAACTATCCCCTTTGAGAGTGGAGTGTGTGTATTTGTGTGCTTCTATAGTATTTTATTAATTGGGCCTCTGCTAGCAAGACACACTTTGTCTAAATAGCTAGGTTGTTATCATGTTTGGCATCTTTTTCTTGTATTAGACTAGTGACACCATTTGGCCTATTATCCTTGAAATATCAACAATAATTGTGCCTTACTATGTGACTATTTTCTTGCCAAACTCTACTAAAATAATCAAATCAAGAAAAATCCCACATAATTATGTAATTGATCTACAAAAATTTGCACTTGACTATTTTGTATTGCAAATGTATATCCTTTTATGTAACTGATTTTCACAATAAACCTTAAAAAAATAATTTTAACCTAAAACAATGGATATGATCAATCTTGTAGTGCAATTGTCTTACTTTAGCATAATTGACTTAGAATGTGGCGCAATCGTCTATGTTTGTGGCATAATTTTCCCTTCATGTGGCACAATTGTCTCTACCTGTGGCGCAATTGTCTTTGCTTGTGGCGAAATCATTTTTTCCTATAGCACAATTGATTATGTTTTAAAAACCAAACTATTAACAATTTTACATAGAATTCTACATTTGAATTATGCCTAGCACAATTGATGCACCTTGTGATGCAATTGATCTACCTTTTTAGCACAATTGAACCAAATAATTTTCTAGATTTCTTATTGTCATCATATATCTTACAAACATACCTATACAAATGACCTAACATAGACTAGCATACACAGAGACATACCTAAGATTTGACCATATACCACATTTAATTTTCACCCTTCATATCTTTCACCCACATCTAGATTTAGACTTAGGTCAAATTTATTACTCATCTTTAATCATAGATATTTTTCATCCAAATCTATTTCACTAAGTTTGTCTAGATCTTACATTCACCTTATCTCTATTTTGGTATTTTCCTTGGAAGTTTACCTTCTCCAAGTATAAGATCAAATTAGCCTATCTGAGGGTAGATTAACCTAGAATCTTTGACTACTTTTAAGTTGAGTTATTACATCCCCCATAATCTATTGGTTTTGAACTCAAAAGTCTAATAAAAAATTTAACACATCCATCAAAATCCTAGTCATTAAATCCTAAGATCTAGATGCACTTTTTGGTCTTTCTCATCTCATCATTCAAAAGCACCAAAAATATCGTCCACATCAAAAAGTCCTAAAATCTCTTATATTCCAGTAGAAACAAGGTCCCAAACCTAGAGAAAAATGCAACACCAACAAGACCCCAACATGGTACCCACAAGCATGGACCTTTTCCAAGAAACATAAAGAGAATTTTCACACATATTTAGAGCAAGAGGTTTTGAAACACCATCCCCACTAAGTCCTAGGAATAATCCTAACATCACACCCCAATAAATTGTTGTATCCCACAGTCAATCATACCCACAAATTCAACACAAGTATCACTAACTTCCATACACACTCAAGTTCCCACATACACCTTGCAAATAAACAATCCATTATATTACACAGCATCCAATAATACTATCAACCCCCACTTCAATAATTATTTCACAAACATAATCACAACCATCTCACATCTCACAAGATCCTTCCACCAGCTTGCATACAAATGTAAACACCATCCAAAATCAAAACACTATCGCCAATTTATTATATCAACAAAATATTTCATTCAACAACTCTAACATCCCTACTCTAATGATAAATACACAAGCACCTCCACATGCATCTCATATCTCTCAACCATTTATATCTAATTCCCATACCTACATACCCAATAATCATAACATCAACCACCAAAACTACAACCCCATATTGTAATTTCCACATGCTATCACCTCAAATTCTAATCAAAACATAAATCCAATTAACCAAAACATATATCAACAAAACCCCCCTCAAAACATCATGACCTCTCAACAACACACCATCCCACTAAACTACCTTCATCAAAATCACAATGTAAACCCATCTAACCAAAACATCCATCAACATTATCCAACTCAAAACATCATAAACCCTCAACAAAAATACACCACATCAAACCTCTTTACTAACTCCAACATATCCACTCACACCTACATTCCACAAAGCTATTCACACATTCACCAAAAAACATCACCATCAAATTTTCCCCAAGGTAAGTCATCAATATATCCCATATCTAGCTATAACATCATCAACATACCCACTTTCATACACCTGAATGATTTGGCTTTACAAATTCAAGATTTATAGCAACAATTTTCAAACATCCAAATGGAACCAATGAAGAAGAGCTACACATTGGATTATATATGCCCTTATCCTTTTGAGAAGATAATACCCATGCCCCCATTCCCTCATAATTTTGAGATGCCTAAATTTGACAATACAAAGGAAGGGGAGATCCTCGTGAACACATAGAGAATTTTATGTAGCTTGTTTATAGGTTGTTCATAATGATACTTATCTTATGCACCTCTTTCCAAGAATCTTAGGAGGACAAGCCATGAAATGGTTTTCTTGAATCCCATCTGACACTGGAATTTTCAATGAATTAACAAAAAAAATCATCACATTTCTCCTATAACATAGAACACAAAGTCTCAATGATCGATCTACGCACTACGAAACAAAATAGTGGAGAAAATTTTGCCTCGTTATAGATATGGAGAAGCTTAGCCAATAAATGTCCATGCCATATATTCAAGAAATAATTAATCCAAATATCCATCCAAAATATGAATACAAAAATAGGATTCCACCTAAAAGTTCAATGCTTCAATAGTTTCAACGAGGTTATAGAGAAAGGGATTACCATTAAGAAAGCCCTTTAGCCAAAGGACTTTTCAAGGTATTCAAAGGAAACAAAGAAAATGCAAGTTCTTCCAATGACAAGTCTCAATTTTGGTCGAAAAATATGAATGTGGTCAATGATGGTGTAGTGGATGCAAAGATGGCTCAAAATGTTCAACCAACATTAAGTCTCCATGCACCACCAACAATTTAAACCTCTTCAACTATCCAAGATAATTCACAAAGAGGTCCACCTAGACACACTGATTCCTCTTGGTGGAAATATACTCCTTTGGGGAAACCCATTGAATTGACATTCAAAAAATTGGTTCAATAAAACTTGATCATGCTCCCTAAGATTAGACAATATGAACCATAGATTAAACCTATATGGTGGAAGGGCATGGACTTTTGTGACTACCATAGAGTAAAGGGGCATACAACTTAAGGTTTCTTTAAATTGAGGAATCTAATTCAAGATCTCATTGATAGGGAGATATTATTGTTGAAAACCAATCAAACACATCCAATAGTGACCACACAATTTTCAAAGATCCCTTACATAACCATGGAAAGGGAAATGCTCCCAATAACAGTAGTGCCTCTAGTAACTACACAAATTACACTATGGTTAATTATGACTATACCGTAAACCAAATCCAAAGGTCCAACCAACAAATATCCACTATCATTATCAAGACTAAAAATATTGAATTTGTTGTTACAACTCATAGAGGTAAGGTCACTCTCCAAAGAACCACATGTTACAAATCCCAAGCTACCGATTACTATAATATTTTAGACCATTTAGGTAAAACACCCACACAAATATCCATTTTAGAGATTTTGTGCAAGTCAACTATTCATAGGGATATCCTATATAAGGCTCTTAAGGAATCTTTAGTAATTACAAACCTAAATTTCAACCAAGTTCAAGCCATGGTAGGACATCTCGCGTCCACTCACCACATTACCTTTAATACTAAAGATGTCTCATCCCACATACCCATACATAATAAAGCTCTCCACTTAGAGGTATTCATTTGTAAACATAAAATTAAACAGGTCATAATAGATGATGGAGCTGGTTTAAATATTTGCACTCTAAAATAGGTCAAAACCTTGGGATACTCTTAGGGGGGTCATAGATCCGAACAATAGGATATCATCGAGGCATATGTTGGTGCAAATTACCTTTCCAAAGGAACAATCACACTTCCTATAAGAGTTGATCTAGCAGTGTGAGATATAATATGTTAAGTCTTGGGCTTGGAGCTCCCATATAACATCCTTCTCGGTCATCCATGGATACATGTACCATGCAATCCATTTCATCCACTTTCCATTAATGCCTAAAATTTCCATACAATGGAACTAAGGTTACTATCTCAGGAGATCCTAACCTCTTCCATTATTATCGTAACTTATAAGGAAAAAAAAAAACCAAGTCCTGGACAATGATAAGGCATCATCCTCTTCATCCTATATTGATCCCAATGATTTAAATAAAACAGATCCACCAAACCCATAATTATTCCCAAGGTCAAGGTGTAGGTACAAGACATGATATATGGTGAATACAACATAAAGTAATCATTTTGCTTAGCACGACTCCCATCATCACCTAGGTCACATGGGAAACCCTAGGAAAAGTAGGAGATTTCCACAATCATCATCAAAAGCAGTCCAACCACATTTGTAAAATGGGGTGAACTTTACAAAGAAGCTATCAAAAAAGACATTTCCAAGTGGTTATATAAGAATGAGGAAGACCAATTAATACTCCCCATTGAGAAATACACAAAGGGGTTTCATATAATGGAGCAAATGGGATATGATGGTCATAGTGGTCTTGGTCTATAGGGACAAGGAATTGTGGAACCAATTGCAGTGAAAAAGGTACCATGTTCTTAAGGGCTTGGGTTTGGGAAACTAGAGGTTGTGCCATTAGATATTAAACTTACCCTTGTAGAAGCTTCATTGGTGAGTTGTCTAATGAGCATACTTTCGATGACTCCTTCAAGTGTATTATTGACCTATTCTGAGATTATAAAGTTCACATTGTACCCTACACATTTTTTAATCCCACACCGTCTAATAGCAATCTTTCACTTGTCTATCCCCAACTCATTGATTAGGACCAATGAGGACCACCTAGTATAGACATTCCAAAATGATGAAGCTATTGCGATTTCATGGGAAGTTTCAAGATGGGATATATCCCTAGGGGATCATAGAGTTGGTTTTACCATAGATCTTGATGCAACAACTTACGTTGGTGAGGATGCCAAACCTTCTAGTCATAAAAATATAAAAATCATAAAGAGGTTCCCTAGTGAAAATCGCAATGTAGCACTTTCAAACCACAAAATACTAAAAAAAAAGGATGTATTTGAGGGTGAAAAAATTTATAAGGTACCTAAGGATGGAAGGTTTGACATTCTCCCCATGAATCAAGAGATATCTATAATGATTATTGAAAAATATGAGGAAGCAAACATCGACACCACATATAGTGTTTGAATCACATACTTTGCAGCATCACTATTAGAGCAGGAAAGGGTTAACCTCATGGTATTCTTCCAAAATATACATGTGAACTTTGCATGGTCTTACACATACATGTTAGGGTTAGATCTCAATCTAGACTTACCTAGGGACAAAACTGGTCAAATAGAAGCTATACAAAATGCATCCCCAAATAACATTGTTATTCAAAATGGAGCTACATAAATTGTTAGATATAGGCTTCATCAGACCTATTGATCATCCTAAGTGGATATATAACATGGTGCTTGTTACCAAGCTATCTGGAGGCATTTTCATATGCACTAATTTTAGAGACCTCAACAAGCATGTCCCAAAGATGAATTTCCTCTACCAAATATAGACATCATCATGGACTTAACAACAGGGCATGAGATGTTATCTCTAATAGATGGATTTTTAGGATACAACAAGATTTTATTTTTCCCCGAGGATCAACTTAAAATAGCCTTCACTTGTCCATGGGGAACCTTTTGCAAGAATGACATACCCTTTGGTCTAAAAAATGCTAGAGCTACCTATCAACATGTACTGACCACTATATTCCATGATATGATGCATACTTTTGTGGAGGATTGTGTTGATGATCTATTAATGAAGTCACTCACAAGAGAAGGTCATCTAGATATACTTTCCAATATTTTTGATAGGCTTGAGAAATACAACATATTAAATTAAATCCAAAGAAGTGTGACTTTGGGGTTATGTAAAGAAAATTATTAGGGTATATTATGTCCTGCGCAAGCATAGGGGTTGATCCACCAAAGGTCAAAGCCATAATCAATATGCCTTTAAGCCCATAAATCTCAAACAACTACGTAGCTTACAAGGAATGTTACAATCCATTTGCCACTTCATTACACAATTAGCAAACAAGTTTCATCCCTTTACACATCTTTTGCATAAAGGTGTTACCTTTGAGTGGGATAAAAAAATTCAACGGGATTTCTAGTAGCTAAAAGATTATCTAGCATCTCCTCTAGTATTAATACCACAAATTCAAGGAAAACCATTGTTATTATATATATCTACCACATTAGCAGCATTGGGTGCTCTCCTCATAGAACATGGCTACTTTGGTAAAAAGGGTCATCTACTATATCATACGTACTTTGGTTGGCTATGAACTTAATTACACACCTATCGAACGTGCATGTTTAGTAATTTTTTTTCCTCACAAAAGCTAAGACATTACATGATAAACCATCAATACAAACTCATTGCAAAGATTGATCCACTTAAGTACCTGTTGAGCAAATCAACAATCATAGGGAGATTAGCTAAATGGGTTATGATCCTAAGTGAATTTGACATCACGTATGTAGACAAAAAGGCCATCAAAGGACAAGTGATTGCAAACCAGTTAGAAAATGCTCCCATTATTGTAAATCACCCATTAGTGTCATATTTTCTAGATGAAAGTATATTCACTATAGTCCCCACTCACACATGGAAACTTTACTTTGGTGATTCATATACTCAACATGGATTAGGATTGGGTGTAATATTCATCACTCCACAAGGTGATTATATACTAAAATCATACCGATTGGAATTCCATTGCATAAACAATATTGTTGAGTATGAGGCATTAATCATGGGACTCAAGATGGAAATATAGTGGCAACTTAAGGAAATATAGGTTTATGGTTATTCTTATTTGGTTATAAAATAGGTGAACGATGAATGTTAGACCAAAGGTGAAAAAAATTGACCTACAAAAATATGGTGGATAGTTTTAATAATTGCTTCACTCAAATATCATTGGATTTGATCCCTTGGTTAAAAAACAAACCAAATGACACCATGGAAACCATCGGGTTTCTTTTGGACATGTCGCATAATATTCAACATTGTGAGTTCAAAAGATAGTCAATGAAGTTGGTCATGACTAGCATATCCAATTGAATCCTACCTTGTGGGCTTATCAAACCAGTTATCGCACACCAACAGGAGCCACCTCGTATTCCCTAGTCTTTGAAGTTGAAGCCATTTTACCCATTGAGGTCGAGCTTTCATCACTAAGAGTTTCTCTACAATATGCCATTAATGATGAATAAGACAGTTTCCAAACTATATGACTTGGAATTTCTAGACAAAAGGCATCTTAATACACTCAATCACCTATAGGCTTATCAAAACTGCCTTCATTATAGTTATAATAAGAAGGTTATATCACACAAGTTTGAAATAAGAGACTTGGTACTCAGAGAAAATCAAAAGAACCAACAAGATCGAGAAAATAAAGGGAAATTTAAGCTTAATTGGTTGGGATCCTTTTCCATTACAACTTATGGATCAAGAGCGTACTAGCTTGCCACACCTAAAGGTGAACCACTAGATGAGCTTGTATGCATGCAAAATGGATATAATAGAAATATGCGTAAAACATAATTTAAATCAAACAAATGCAATGCAAACCTCAAAAGATTGACTGTAGTATGTTGTTTTGTTGAAGATTTGAATGTGGTTGCTCATGATTCTAGCAACATAACATTTGCATAAAAGATGTTGATATAAATGGGATGGGAGGCCTCTCATTTATAGAAAGTCGATTTCAAATGAAGGGCTAGGATCGAAGGATGAATAAGGATGATGATCAATGAATGAGATTGCTTAGAAGTAAAGAGGAATAGGGTTAGGGCTAAATTAAGGTTTATATAAGGATGGATGGTGGAGATTTAATTATAAATTAATTCAATCAAGGGAAAAGATTAAATGAGAAAGGTAAAGATAAGAAAGGCACAAATAAAGAGGTTGGCATGGAAAAAGAAGTTGTTGGAGTTGTATAGGAGTGAATTTGCACCCCATGTGAAAATTCCCCCTTTTTCCCTCTCCAATTTAGAAAACCAAGTTTGGAGGCTTAATTCCACCTAAGCCCATTGCTTGCATCCCACTTGGCGCATGTTTTGAGCGTCAGTGGAGGCATTTATGTTGGGGATGCCTGCGCAACACGCATACGTCCGTGTGGCGCACTCATGTCCCTGGTAGATACCTATGACCAAACTTGCAAAGGCATTACACTTCTCATTGGGAGTCAAGTTGTAATTCCCCCTTCGACCGACTGACCCGAATATGGTCATTTCTTTCATTCCTTCTTCAAATTCATCCCCTCAACATGCATTCTAACTTCTTTTGGGCTATTGCACACTTCAAGCTTCCATTCTCACACTCTTGCATTCGTTTTCAAGCTCTCAAGCAACATACAAGCTATCCATTGTAGCAAACACAATACTCTATCTTTGGTAGAAAAAATTGGGAATAAAACACCATTGCAGCAGAGGCTCAAGTACTCACATTTTCTCCCCCAAGCAGCCTTGAGTGCTCTTGGTGGAGGTGGTAAGCTTCCCTTTCTTTCCTTCTATCACTTGGTTGAGTTAGCACTTTACTTTTTTGTAGTGCTTTTGTGCTCTTCACTATATTGCTTTCTTTATCTCATTTATTTGGTTGTCCGTGGAGGTGGAAACACCTAAACGAGGGTTTGACTGAGGCAGACCCCTATACAACCACCCAACATTTTCCTCTCTTTCTGTGTGTAGGTGGACGTGCTTTTGAGGAGCTAGCTGGCGAACAAGTTCCTTTGTGAGATTCTTCTCACCACCCTTACTCTTGCATTTTGCTTTATCATATTAGAGAATATTTCATTTACTTAATCACATTATTTTGGCCCTTTAGTAATAGTTAGTTGGGCCATTAGCCTGTTTTAATAGGTTTAACCTTGTCTCTTTTGTTTTCTGGTCATACGAATGCTAGCGTACGTTAGAGATGCCAGCACATCACACTGTCATCCAAGGACCATGCTTTCGTCCTCAGGCAGAGAGCTCCTTGAGGCACAATGTTGAACCTAAAAACTGGCTTGCCTAGCCCCACTTTGAAACTCAGGATTACAAAGTGGTTGCAGGACTCTATAGTCCTCATCATTCTCATCATCATACCCTAAACATCCCACTTAGTTGAGGTAAGTTAGGGCATCTTTCCGCATCTCGATCCTCTGTGACCTGGGGCCTTGCACGTGGAGGTCCCCCTACCTTACATTTTGGTGAACTCGACGTGAACCATTTTGGTTCCATTTTTGCAATACTAACACTTCCTTTCCTCGTACTCTAGGAGCATTGTAGGTGTGAGTGTTGTGAGGCTATTGCCTTACAACCCAACCTACGACCCCTAGTTGGTGTAGCTGGAAGGTTCCAAAGGTATTATGTGACGAAACCTTAGTTGGGTCACTATCTTATCCTTTTACCTTTTGGGACTATGTGGAAGTATTGTCTAGTGTGTGTTATGGCCTCCTTCATGCATCAACCTATCCCCTTTGTGCAACCTATGGACAGTGGTACAGGCATAATCTTTACTTCACAAGACCTACTGATGGGTTTTAACAAAGAACCATCTCCTCTTTATATTCCTGCACGGATCAATGGGAACATCGTATCGGGTGTTCTCATTGATCTGACATCACAAGTAAACATAATCACTGAGGAGATTATGTTGATCAACTTTTTACATAAAGATGGGTATGATGCACCCGTGAGTACTATCCGCACACATGATGGGATTTTCATGTCCCCTTTAGGTAGTATCATCTTGACGGTCCTAGTACGACCTAAATTTGTGAACCTCTTGTTTGACATCATCCCTGGGTCTAAGCTCTTTAGGGTGAAATTGGGTATCCCTTGGTTGGTGGTGATGAATGCGATACCCTTTGTCATGCATAAATGTTCAAAATTTATCCACAGGGGTTCTGTACATGTAATCCATGACACCAGTTGCACGTGGCAGCTACTCCTTGGACTACTCTTGGCCTGTGCCTGTTGGTCCTCTCCTGCCTAGGACAGACCTTCTACACTAAACATACCAGAACTATAAGAAGGGGTGTCTAAGGTTGAAAGTTAGATACCCTCCTTCATCTTATGCTATTTCACATAAGGCTTGCTTAAAGGCCGATAATGATGTCACTAAGGCTCAAAAGAAGGAAGAAGAGAAGTGGTCTCATGATCCTCCTTCCTCTTTCGCTAGTCAGTCTAACGCTTCTTCTCACTCTACTATGGTACCATCAGGTTCTACTCCTCATCTGCAGGAGAATCCTATGGTGCCTGCTTGGCGAAAGCCTAAGCATCCCGCATTTGAGCTTCATGTTCTGTCGATGGAGCCTAGACCCGTTCGATACAATAGGAGGAATGTCTCCTAAGGAGAGTCCTCTTTGTCTCAACCTTCGCGGCCTCCTACCGCTCTTGATTCCAAGGCAGTGAGCGGGAAGAGGCCCACTGTCGAGGCTCGAGCTGACTCCTCTTGTTGTCCCACAGCCTGTTTCTCCTGCTCCCATTCAGGAATTCGTTCCTCCACTAGAAACGGTTGTAGTGGACCTTCCTATGGTTGAGCAGGAGCCTTCTACTCCTTCACAGCCTCTAGCCTCTAGCTCCAAGAGTCAAAGAAATCGCCTTGCGCGTGAGCACAAGTGTCGGTGAAAGGCCCTCTTGGCTGATCAAGTTGCCTCACAAAAGAAGGAGGAAGAGACATCCGCTCCTGCTTCAGGGCCTCCTGCCATGTCGCCCTCTTCCCTCCCTTTTGCTTCTCTCCATTCTAGTCTTGTGCTACTTCTAGCTCCCGTTGCAAGTGCAAATGCACCTAACCCCAAGTGGGTATAGTGTTCATCACTCCTTCAGTGGAGCCACCTTTGCTGATGTCTATTCCAGATATCCAACCTTTTCTAAAACCTATGGATATGATTAATACCTCGGTCGTATCCATTGTGATTCTTTCCTCCTCTTCCTCTGCACCTCTAGCTTTGTCTATGGGGAGTTCATCTCCTCCGGTGAAGAAAGAAGTGGAGAGTGGTCCTTATGGAAATGAAGGGCGTAAGAGGAGCCCATCTTCTTTGCAAGGTGGTCCTGTGTTGACTTGTTTTGTCCTAGTGATGGAACCAATCCCGGTTTCCCTTGAGTTTTTCACCGCTCCAGAGTCACTTAGCAAGCCTAGCGATGAATCTTAGGCTTAGACTACCCCATCTGCTGAAGTTAAACATGATGCTCTTGTGGGGTGCATGTTTAACTTTGTGGATGAGGTTTTGGCCTTGTTAGCAATCTTCGTAAAATAGCTAACATTGACTCCACGAGAGCTCGATGGAGAGGAATTTGAGGGGCCCTCTTCCTTAGCCCTTGTTGTGAGAGGGTCAAACGCTCCTCCTCTTAACATCCCTCCACTACAGGCTCGTCCTCCTTCCCCCTATGATGATCTAGAGTGGGAAGCAGACGACCTCTTGGCTAATCAATGTTAGGAAGAGGCCTCTTCTTGATCTTGTGTGTGTGTGTTTTGTGATGTGTTCCCTTGTGATCATGCTATGTGTGCCTAGATGACCCTTGTCACCCCTATTGGTGCTTCGATACAAGCATGATTTTTGTGTTGTAAACCTTCTTCTATTTGTATCATCATTCTTCCATGTTTGTGCTTGATTTTTGGATAAATTGGGGACGATGCAAAGTGTTGGGGGCATTTAGGCTTCCCTTCCATGTTGACCTTTTTTTTAATTTTTACTTTGTCTTTTTGTACATTCTTCACATGGTCTTATATAGTAGGGGGTTGATGACATTTCATTTATATACTATTACTATACATATCTATATATATTTATGAGTAGTTCTGACCCTGAAATATCAAGCTACCCCTATGCCCTTTGTTTGTTTTTTCTTTATTTTTTATTTCTCTTTATCTTTCTCTTCTTTGCTTGAGTTGTCCCTCCTATGTGTGACAACGTTCTTTCTTCAACATTTCAATTTTTAGAAAATGCATTCGTTGCCAACGAATCTCTTCGCGAAAATCCTCGCAAACCTTTCTTCATAATCGTATTCTCAACTTGAAACCCTAACGAAACATGTTTCCTTCATCATGGGTTCATAAAGAGAGGACTTAAACCTTCCTTCAAAGTGGGAACAACTTTAATCTTCCCCTCACATGGGGGTATATCCTTCCTTTTTAATTCCTTGATGAAGGATCGATTTGAGAGAAAGAACATCTACTTTTGAATTGTGCATCTCCTTGAGTGGACCCTCTCTTCATGACGGGTTCCCAAGGGACCCTTTTGAAAGTTTTTAAAACTATTGACAATCTGTGCAACTGTTTTCTCACTTGCCTATGTGGCCGCTTTATGATTTTGTGGAGTTCACTTCCCTTTGAGATTCCTCGATGTGAGAGATCTTGGGGGTGGCTCCCCTACAGGACTGAGAGCCTGTAGGGCACTTTCTTGGGTTTCCTCCATGTGAGATATCTTGTGGGTTACCTTCCCTATAGGACTGAGAGCCTATGGGGTGCTTCCTTGGGTGTTCTTCATGCTTGAGTTTGTGGAGAATACCTTCCCTATTGGACTGAGAGCCTATGGGGCACCTCCTTGGGTGTTCTTCATGCTTGAGTTCATTGAGAATACCTTCCCTATGGGACTGAGAGCTTGTAGGGCGCTTCCTTGGGTACTCTTCATGCTTGAGCTCATGGAGAATACCTTCCCTATAGGACTGAGATCCTGTAGGGTGCTTCCTTTGGGTCTCCTTCATGCTAGAGTTTTTGGGGGACACCTTCCTTACAGGATTGAGAACCTGTAAGGTGCTTTCTCTCTTCAACTTCATAGTTTCGAGTAGCTATGGAGTCCTTTACTTGCCCTACACCTTCAGGTACGCCAGAACGAGCTCTACTTCCTTGAAAGTTCAGGTCTACATCTCTAACCTTATACTCTCCTTGATATACTTTACAGAACACTCATTAGTACTTGTGCTCACTAAAGTGGGGGAAAAATGTATAGGAGTGAATTTGCACCCCATGTGAAAATTCCCCCTTTTTCCCTCTCCACTTTAGAAAGCCAAGTTTGGAGGCTTAATTCCACCTAAGCCCGTTGCTTGCATCCCACTTGGTTCATGTTTTGAGCATTAGTGGAGGTATTTCTATCGGGACGCTTGCACGGCGCGTAGACGTCCTTGGCAGATTCCTACAGTCGAACTTGCAAAGGCATTACACTTTTCATTGGGAGTCAAGTTTTAATGCCCCCTTCGGTCGACAAACCTGAATATGGTCGTTTCTTTCATTCCTTCTTCAAATTCATCCCCTCAACATGCATTCTAACTTCTTTTGGGCTATTGCACACTTCAAGCTTCCATTCTCACACTCTTGCATTCACTTTTCAAGCTCTCAAGCAACATACAAGATATCCATTGTAGCAAACACAACACTCTATCTTTGGTAGAACAAATTGGGAACAAAACACCATTGTAGTAGAGGCTTGAGTACTCTCATTTTCTCCCCCAAGCAGCCTTGAGCGCTCTTGGTGGAGGTGGTACGCTTCCCTTTCTTTCCTTCTATCACTTGGTTGAGTTAGCACTTTACTATTTTGTAGTGCTTGTGTGCTCTTCACTATATTGCTTTCTTTATCTCATTTTTTTGGTTGTCCGTGGAGGTGGAAACACCTAAATGGGGGTCTAACTGAGGTAGGCCCCTATACAACCACCCAACATTTTCCTCTCTTTTTGTGTGTAGGTGGATGTGCTTTTGAGGAGCTAGTTGGTGAACGAGTTCCTTCGTGAGATTCTTCTCACCACCCTTACTCTTGCATTTTTTCTTTATCATGTTAGAGAATATTTTATTTACTTAATCACGTTATTTTGGCCCTTTAGTAATAGTTAGCTGGGTCATTAGCCTATTTTAATAGGTTTAACCTTGTCTCTTCTATTGTCTGGCCGTATGGACGCTAGCGCACTTTAGAGATGCCAGTGCATCGTGCTGTTGTCCAAGGACCACGCTTCCATCCTCGGGTAGAGAGCTCCTTAAGGCGCAGTGTTGAACTTGAAAACTGGCTTGCTTAGCCCCACTTTGAAACTCAGGATTGCATAGTGGTTGCAAGACTCTATAGTCCTAATCATTCTCATTGTCATGCCCTAAACATCCCACTTAGCTAAGGTAAGTTAGGGCAACTTTCTGCATCTCGACCCTCCGTGACCTGGGGCCTTGCACGTGGAGGTCCCTCTACCTTACAGGAGTAAATTAAATAATTATAAAATTATTTGATTTAGGAGGGAAAGTGAATAATTAAATAATTTAAAACAATTATTTAATTAAAAGTGGAGGAAAAGGATGGAATATTAAATAATTAAAATAATTATTTAATTATAGAAGAAAAATGGAAAATAATTAAATAAAATAGGAATTTATTCTATTATAGAGGAAAAGAGAATTAATTAGTGACATAATTAAAGAAATAAATTTTATTTAATTAATCAAGGAGGAATAAGGATAAAATGAATTAATTAAATAATTAAGAATCATTTAATTAATAGAGGAATATGACCCTTGAGATAATTAAATAATTAAAATTATTTAATTATGTAAGCAGAAGGAGGAATTGATATGAAAATGTGGGTTCACAGGTGAAGGATAATTTTCAATGTGTACATTTTGCCCCTCTTTGAGATGATGTGACTAAGAGAAGTAACATCATTTCAAAGAATAAAACATAGTGGGTAGGAAAGGGATTAGGACTAGAATCATGATGCACTAATCACTAGCGAGGATGAGGAAGGATGATGAGGAGGTAGTGGTATGCCCCCCTTAGATAACATGCGTGTACAAAGAACATGAGTGTGCTCTTGAAATGGATGAGAGGACTTAAAGGATGAAGGATAAAAGGATAAAGGAAATAGATAAGGATGATGAAAAATGGATGGAGAGGGAGGATGGAGGATCATCATGTTGCAATGATATGAGCAACCTAGATTTAATATTATACTTGACATTATGCACCAAGGTATAAGGAACCAGGATGACAATGTGCCAAGTACATGATCAAAAAAAGGTCAAGTGCAAATATACGCCCCATAACACCATGATATGGAAGACCATAATGCCCTTGTGACAATAGAATGAAAAAGACCATGAGAAATGCAAACAATGATAAAACACACAAGAAACAAGCAAGCATGCACAACAAACCAAAAGCAACCTGGGACTATGCTCCAAGTCAAGCTAAAAATTGATTGATGGATTGATTGATGATGATGATGACGACGACGACATTGTTTGATATGGGAAGGACACATCCCAAAACAATGTGAGGATTGGGAAATATATATCCCTATGATGATAATGGATTAAAGTGGATCAACAGATTATCAACCAATTTGGATTGAAATCATGGATTGCTTATGGATGATGCACCAGATTGCAAGATTGGATTGCATGGATTATGATTGATTGCACTTGGATGAAATGGATTAGGATGGTTTGGGGATGATTGGATTGGAAGGATAGAGGATAAATGGATTGGATAAGCTAAGATTGGATGGAGGATTGACTGAGATCCAATGACAAGGGAGAACCAAGACATGGTAAAGGATGGAAGGATGGAGGAATTCCATGAATAGGAGAGAGGACTTTGGATGATAGATGGTGATGGGAGATAGGATGATGGTGGATGGAGGATAGGAAGATGGAGCTCCAAGGACTAGTTGCAAATGACAAAGATGCCCCACACTAGAGGTAGTGCAATCATGGATGGAAGATGATGTGTGATGTATGATATGGAAGGATAGTGTGTAAAGGATATGAATGAATTGATATTTGACCCCTAGTTTTATCCAGATCAAGGGTGAAAAGGGGGGAGAAATTATATATCATATGAGGATGGAAGTAGGATAGGGAATAAAGGATGGAGGATATAGATAGGATGATCAAGATCAAGTGTATAGGATATGGATGCATGGATATTTGACCCCTAAGCTCTTCATCAAGATCAAATATGGGAAGGGAAGATGGATTTGGATAGGATGAGGGATATGGAATGAATGATGTGGATAGGATAAGAAGGATGGAAGGGTATAATACATGATGTATATGAAAATCCTTAGCCTTGTCAAGATCAAAGGAGGAAAAAGGGAGGATGAATGTAAGTAGGATAATAGATAGGAAATGAGTGATAAAGTCGGGTGTGGTAGGTAGGGTAGTATGGATGCAACTTGTCCCCAAGTGTAGAGTGTGAGAGGGTAATGGATTACACATGACACATATTTACTAGGTTTTCATCACAATACCAATCTAAGGTGCCGTAAGAAGTGGTTTTCACCATTGGATGAATTATTTCTCTTTACTTTTTACTTTTTACTTTTTTTTCTCTTTTCTCTTTTTATTTTTATTTTTTTGGAATAGGATGGATAGAGAAGGATAAGGATATGGATAAGTGGATTTGGAAGATATTGTATGCATGACATGGAGATGAGGGGAGGACTCGAGAATCTAGTTTCATGGATGGTATCCCTTGAAGATGTACTCCATTAGACCATGGACAATTGGAGTTATGCTCATATACATTGGTGGAATGATGGTAAGGGGAATGAAATGGATGGGAAGATGGTGAGGGATATAGATTAATGCAAAGGATTGGATAAGAGGGATGGAAGGATGAAAGATGGGTGTTGGATAATGGATGGGTTGATGGAAGACTTGTGGATGAGTGGAATAAATTTGGAAAACTCAACATTGGCACACACCTTAATGGGTGATGGAGTTGTGGAAGAGAAGTGGCTTTTGTATTATGAGGTTTAGATGGAGGAGTGGATGTGGAATTTGGGACAAGGATCCAAAATGGATGGAGGTGATAAAGGATTATTAGATGGGGTGGAGGACATTGAATTTGATGGAGCTTTTGGATAAGAAAGTTTGGTTGCCAATTCTAATTTTTCTTTGGGATGCATTGATTCTATGAGTATCTTTGGAATCCACATGGTTTTTGACTTTGATTTTTTCTTCATGGGACTTTGTGCCTTTAGGATTGAAATTTTTTATTTTGGATCATTTTTTTGTTTATTTTTACATGTCTTTTTGATGGGACATGTTGATCCTTTAATTTTTTGTGTTTTGGCTTTATGCATTTAAGATTTGACATCCAAATTGCTTCCAAGTGCAATGGGATTGGTGGATAGAGAGGAATGATATGGAGGTATTATGGATGGATTGGTGTAAGTATGTTGGAAAAGGTTCAAGGGTGTGTACCTTTGTTGATCTTGATTAGGGACGTGAGGTGATGGATAGAGAGGATAATGGAATTTTGGAATAGGAATTTTAGGTGGTGGAATGTAAGGACCCAAGATGGATGGAGGGGATGAAAGAATTTGTTTTGGGACATAAGGATCCAAAATGGATGGAAGGGGAAATGGATTGGTTTCTAGAACATAAGGACCCAAGATTGATGGAAGGGATGAAGGCTTGGGTTTTGGAATATAAGGACCCAAATTGGACTTGGAGGATGGAGAATATGAATGTTTGGATTTAGATGGTAGGATTTTGGATTTTGGGTGGATGGAAGGAGTACCAATGTCTAGAGACTTATAGTAAAGGCCATGATAATTGGGATTTTCCTAGATTTGGATGGGTTCTATTATGCCTTGCTCATGTAGGCCTAACCCTTTGCCTTGATAATGCATTTTTTGACAAATATTTTTGCCAATGAGATACTTATTGTTTTGAAAACAAGATGCGAGTCCATTTTGAGGAGGGTATGGTATGGAAGGAATGGTAGGTTCTTGGAGGAAACCAGCTTGGATTTAAGTGGAGGAACCCAATTGATAAGTGTGGAGTTTGTGAGTATCTTGGATATGGGTGATGGGATCTTGTGGAGGATTAGGATCATGACATGAAGATGAAGGGGTGATTTGATCTTGAATTATTTTAGGATCATGTGATGGAGTGGATGGAAGGGAATCATGAAAGGGGGATGGAGAGATACTTTGATCTTGACTTGGGGTAGGAACATTGGATGGAATAAAAGTTATATTTTGATCTTGATTTGGAGGAAGGGGATCATTGGATGAGATAAAAGGGATACATTGCTCTTGATTGGAAATAGGATCATGAGATGGAAGGGAATCATGAAGTAGAATGTGATGGAGTGGATGAGACATCTTGATCTTTATTGGGAGGGGTATCATTAAATGGGGTGGAAGGTGGACTTTGATCTTGATTTAGAGAGGGATCATGATATGGTATGGAAGGGATACTTTGCTCCTGATACCAAAGGGGATCATGTGAGAGTATGGAAGGTATGGTTTGATCTTGATATTAAAGGGGATCACTTTGGATTTCTTGATCAATGGTAGGACCTTGATCAAAGAGAGGTTTATCTTGGATTCCATGGTTTGGAATATGATCTTGATCAAATATTGGATCAACTTGGATATCATGATCATCTAGAAGGATTTCTTGGATGGACTTAAGGATAGGATCATGAGAGGGAGTACTTTGAACTTGACATAAAGGGGGAGATATGATTTCATGCTTTAGATCAATGAGGTCAAGTGAGTGACATGAAAAATATGAAATGGATGAGGTGGAAGTGTGTGGAACTAGAAGACAAGGACTAGAATTTTGTGAAATAGGATTTTGCATTGGTTCTTGTATTCCTTTGAGGGTGACTTTTGGTGCTCCTTGGATGGTGACTTTTGGCTTGACGATGGGTTGACTAGGATGTGAAGTGCATGAGATATGGTTATGGATGGATGTTGGTTGAACATGGAAGACATTTTGGTTTCCCTTGTCAATGGAGGGAAATGTGACATGGAGACTTGAATGGTGTTTAGGATCTCTTGGAATCTACTTACAGGACACATGATCATGGATTTTATGTGATTTTTAAAGTAGTTGGCAAGGATAAATTCAACAAGATCTTGAAGTATGAGATGGAAGATGGAGGATATGTTAGGCCCATCTTGATGCATGGTTTGTTGGTGTTGATGATTAAGGATTGATTGGTATTTAGGTTGACTATGAAGGATATCTAGGTAAATTGAAGACATGGTCATGATTTTGGGCTAGGGTGCATTAGGTTGGAAAGGCGTTAAGTTGATAATGTGATTAGATTAAGATGATGATAAAGGATGATGACAACAAAGGATGTGGATTAAGGGTGATGATGGAGATTAAGGATGGTAATGGATTAGGGAAGAAGGATTTTGATGTGAATTATGGAGGGTGGATATGATAATGATTAGGACCTCAATTATATTAGACAAATTAATTAATCTTAGGATCTTAAACGATGGATTAAGAATGGATGTGGATGATTGAGATACTTGGGATGATTTGGATTAGATGATTGGGTATGATTAGGATAAGATGGATGATTAGAAAAATTAGGAAGATAATTAGGATGATTATAAATGATTAGTATGGGGTGATAAAAATTATTATGAATGATTAGGACAAGATGGTTAAGATGACAAGGAATGATTGTGATGGATAAGGATAATTAGGATGAAATGAGAGATGATTAGGATGGGGTGATTATGATGAGAATGGATGATTAGAATAATTAGGGGGGTAATTAGGATGATTGTGAAAGGTTAGAATGATTATGAAAGTGATTAAAATGATTAAAAGGATTAAGATGAGAAGGGATGATTATGATAGAATGAGATGATTAGGACGAGGAGGAATGATTAAGATGGAAAGGATTGGTTAGGAGGAGGTGATGAGGATGAGATGATGGATGGTTATTATGTCTAGGATGGGATGACTAGGTTGAATTGGATGACTAGGATATGATTATTAGGATGGGGAATGGGGACTAGGATGATGAGGAATGATTATGATGACTAGGATGGGATGATTAGGTTGATGTGGATGACTAGGATAGGATGATTAGGATGGATAATGAGGATGAGAAGTTTGAATTGGATATGATGTGGATAGTTTGACTTGGAGGACACCTAGATTTGTTTTTTTTTGAAATATTTCTAATATTTTTTATTTGTTTAAATTTTTTTGAGCTTTCTATGTTTTTTGGTTTATGGTTTTTTATTGCTTGATTAATATTTAGATCTTGAATACACATTCACACATGCAAGACAATATTTGATGCAAGATGTAATCCAAACAATTATAATAAGAAGACATTTCCAAGCACAAGAAAAATCCTAGAAAGTATTCAAGTAGGTAGATTGACCAATGGTCTTAAAATAGGACGCACAAGGATCTAGGGATGTCCTCTATATACCTTGAAGGTACATGAGGACCAATTTCATGAATTTGAAAGGTGAATAATGCCAAACAGCTAGGAGGAGAGGGTAACCCACACTACACCTTCACTTCCCAAAGGTATAGAGTTCTTTAGGGCTTACCCAGGATTGACAAGATTCACCTCCAAGAGGCATGTCTTTCGATTCACCCCCAGCTATTTATACTCTGCCATAAGGCTAGAGTCGATGTCGCCCCTAGAGTGATCACTTATCTAGGTAGGCCCCCTAAGGAGGTTACACAAAATTTATGCAAATAATGCTTTTTATCTCCAAGATCATATAATAATAAAAGGAGAGAGCATACACATGTATTTGATCACACAAGCAATATTCATTAACCTTAAAAATTGAAATGTGTGATGTGAAAATGAGAGCGTTGAAGAGTGCTTTTGATTCTCAAGATCATATGGAAATGTAAGGGAAGACCATACACACCTCCAAACACAAAAAAGATTACCAAGCAATGCAAACACTTGTTTTTAATCCCAAATTGAAAGTATGATTTTGAGAAGACACTTCTTTTTAAGCTCAAATTGAAAGTGCGATTTAGAGAAGACACTTGTTCTTTTTAGATCTAAATTAAAATGTGATGTTGTAAACATGATTAAGATAAAGATATGAGTTGAAAAGTGTGCACGTATATTTTTTTTAGCTCCAAATTTTTGTCCACTTGATCCAATTTTCCCTTTGAAGAGCTTATTTTTCTACACATTAACAAAACCAACAACAAAGCAAAACCCTAACAAGATAATTGATCACTAATATTAGAGGGTTAGCTTAAAACCAAAAAAAAAAAGAAATTAGATCTGATAATGATAATAAAAACTCTTGCAAAAAATCTGAAAATAATTTATGATGCAACAAAATAGATGTATATGAAAAATATACTCATCACTAGATTGTAATTCCAATTTTTTTCACCTAGTCAACATAAATTTGACTTTTAGAAATATTTTTGGCATAAAAAATAAAAACACAGAGAACATACCCTTACTGAAATTTCAAGATCTTTCCAAAAATGCAAAGAAATCTAGAAAATTCACTGATTTACACCCATAAATGCAGATTTATGAAAAAACCCTAATTAACAAAGATTTGATTTTTTTTATAATTATTTTAAGCTAAAAAATAAATCTACAAAAAATAGACCCCCACTAAAATTTCAAGAGCTTTCTAAAAATATAAAAAATTCTAAAAAAAAATCTTTGATTTGCCTCAAAAAATGCAGATTTATAAAACCATAAAATCATCATAAATTGCCCAAAAATTATGATATGACCTTAAGTTTTCTTGCGTAACCTCCTTACATGATCCATATACGTCAGCTAAAATCTCATAGAAAAATTCATGGCCATTTGAAAGTTATGGTGAAATCTTTAAAACTAGGGTTTTATCCAAAAATGATGCAAAACCTATGGCAAAAAGCTAACAAAACCTGCAAAAAAGAAAGATAGATCAAGTGAAGTGGATCCAACTCCAAAATTCCTCAAAATTTCTCAAAATCTTGAGCCAAAAATCAGTTAGGGGGTTCACATAAAGTTCACCAAAATGTATGCATGCAAAATAGATGTAATAGAAATATGCATAAAACATAATTTAAATAAAACCAATGCAATGCAAACCTCAAAAGATTGAATGTAGTATGTTGATTTGTTGAAGATTTGAATGTAGTTGCTCATGATTCCAACAGCATAACATTAACATAAAAAATGTTGATATAAATGGGATGGGAGGCCTCTCATTTATAAAAAGCCCATTTCAAATGAAGGGCTAGGATTGAAGGATGAATAAGGATGATGATCAATGGATGAGATTGCTTAGAAGCAAAGAGGAATAGGGTTAGGGCTAAATTATGGTTTAGATAAGGATGGATGGTGGAGATTAAATTATAAATTAATTCAATCAAGGGTGGAGATTAAATGAGAAATATAAAGATAAGAAAGGCACGAATAAAGAGGTTGACATAGAAAAATAGGTTCTTGGAATAAACTAAATAATTAAATAATTATTTAATTTAGGAGGGAAAGTGAATAATTAAATAATTTAAAAGAATTATTTGATTATAGAAGAAGAGGGAAAAGTTGACTTTTAATTAAGATAATTGAAAAACAATTATTTAATTAAAAGCAGAGAAAAAGGACAAAACATTAAATAATTAAAATAATTATTTAATATTGGAGGGAAAGTGGGAAATAATTAAATAAATAAAATTTATTTAATTATTGAAGAAAAATATAATGAATGTGAAGTGGTGTATCCTTTAGAAAGGAGTGATGATGAGATTTTGAATAGATTGGGCTTACAAGGGTTGACTTCTGACTCCACTTGTGTCAAAAGAGGTAGGCGGGCTAAACAAAAGGTTTAAAAGGTTGGAAGATGGCTCCCTCCTCTAGAGGGTATTTTGAAGATCAATATTGATGGTTCTTCTAAGGGTAATCCTAGGCTTGCTAGGATTTGGGGTGTTGGAAGAGACTGTTTTGGCTCGATTATTTTCTTTTTCTCCATTCATAAAGGGCAACATTCTAACAAATTTATGGAGGGGTTGGCGATTCTCTAGGCTATTGAGCGTGCCTGTGCTTTGGGTTGGCGTAAGATAATTTGTGAATCCAATTCACAGATTAGTGTTAATTTGTTGAATGAGCAAAAGTTGACTGCTATTAATTGGTAGCTAGCCTTGGTTGTTTGTTAGATTCTTCATATGTACTCTATGCTAGAGGTGGTGTCCTTTACCCATATCCTGCGTGAATGGAATAGGGTTGCTAATTTTTTGGCCAAGTGGGCTTTAGAGCATGATGAGGATTGGAAGATTGAGGATTGGGGGCAATTATCCCCTGAATATTATCATGATTTAGAGGGTTATATCTGATGATTTGGTTGGCTAAGGTGTTTGTTGTAGTGTAGGTGGTGGTTTTTGTCTTAGTTGGGATCTCTCTTTCTTTCTTTTCTTAGAAGTTTTCTAAAAATGTATTGTTAATTTTTGGATTTCAATAAAGTTTTTACCCTTTTTTATTCAAAAAAAGAAAAAGATAATGAATAATTAAATAATTATTTAATTATAGAATAAAAATGGAAAATAATTAAATAAAATGGGAATTTATTCAATTATAGAGGAAAAGAGAATTAATTAGTGATGCAATTAATAAATAAAATTTATTTAATTAATCAAGCGAGGAATAAGGAGAAAATGAATTAATTAAAGAATTATTTAATTAATAGAGGAATATGACCTTAGAGGATAATTAAATAATTAAAATTATTTAATTATGCAAGCAAAAGGAGGAATTGATATGAAAATGTGGGTTCATAGGTGAAGGACAATTTTTAGTGTCTACAGAGCCTATCAACAACAATCACCTTAAAAAATTCTTTGCATGATCCTTAGAGTATCCCAATTCAAGAAATACAAAAAATAGGCAAAAGTAAAGAGAAATAGTCCATCCTATAATGAAAACCACTTCAGTGGCATTTGGGGTAAGTACCACGATGAAAACTTGTTTATAGGTGCCATGTGTAGAGACCATTATCCATCATCTATTAGTGATCAATTCATTTAGTTCATAATAAAATCCTTTCATACACCTATCACCCCTATCATGGCTTGATAATCATTGATATTTAGTGTCAAAAACTCATTCCATCCCATATCATGATAAGTTTCTCAACATCCATCCCATAATAAATAACTAGGGCCATTTCCTTGACCTAGTGTTTGGATTGGATCTTTGACATCAATATTAGGAGGAAAAAATTTCACAGCCACTGTAACACCATTATGCACAATCCATAATAAACAAACCCATTCATAATGTCCCATAATAAATATGAATCATACTCACTCACCATAACCACAACAAAATATCAATTGCCTAGATAAGACATATTCAAGCAAAAATAAACTATACAATACTCAAAGACATCGAGTGTTCGGGAAATAATCACCACTAAAAGACTTGTTAGGATATCTACAACCTACTGATCAGTTTCCAGACTTGATGTAGACACCTTATCCAAATTATCATGCCTTAACAGATGTATCCTTCCTACAATAAGCATTATCCACTTTGAGAAAATATCTTTTAGTAAGAAAATATTATGGTTGTTGATCTGTTTGGTTAGTAAGTCTTTTTATTGCTTGATTTACCATATTGTCCTATTCCAATGTTCCTCGAGGATATCTTAAAATTATTAGAGTAAGAATGGGGCAAGGTTATTGCTTTCATATGTTGTGTTTGTGAAATGTTCTTATGCATTGCTATGATAGGTATGGTCCTTATGTGTGTGGGACTGGCTTCTAGCATTAACTATCATCCTTTTCATATAAGGTCATTTAAACACCTTTATGCATTAGGGCTATCATGCTTTGAAACTACTTTCCCTTACATATTCTAATAAGGTTCTATCATGACTAGTACAAATATGGACAATCCTTCTTGTTTGTAATGTCAAAGTCTAGGAAAAAGATGCAAAAGTCACCATGAATTATCATACCTTCATGTACATATATTAACTTACCACAAATAATATGCTCTATAATAATAAAAATCACAATATCTATCAATATTCATATCCATCCAAATCAATCTATTTTTAATCATCTATCTCATATCTATCTATTTTATCTCATTCATCATACATTCCATTATGTCATATTGATCAACAATAACCATCTCATCACTATCTTCTACCATACTAACTCACAAATCATACATGTATGATGACACAACCAAAAATAGTGCACCCACAAAATCCATATATCCCACATGCATAAACACATGTTAGAATCCACAAACTCATATAATAGCAAAATCCATTAATGATAACCTAAATACCACATCTATAAATATCATCGCATGCATATATCATGCATCCATTAGGTCAACATCCTAATAGAGTCATCACATAGGTTATCATCAAATCATTAAAAATGTACAAAAAACGTATATCATAGCATCATGTCATATCAACATCTTAATCCATCACATCATATATAAATACATCACATATATCATTAGTGCATACATATATCCATTGTATAGAAAAATCAAATAGAAATCACAACATCATCACATAGCATGCATAAATGTCAACGTAAAAAAGGAATCTCAAATTATATGTCTCAAAAAATAATGTCATGATACATTAATATATAATAGTTGTACATAGACTCACCAACCATAAATATACAATACACCAACTCATAGGAAAAAATCATAGTGTGTTTAAAAAATACAAAATTTGTGCAACATAGACTATAGAGAACTCCGTCCCTCATAATGGTAAGGATTCGGTTGTTGTGACCCTAGTGGTTTTGGTTGTTGTGATCCCCTCTATCCCTACTCTCCACTATACCCCTGCAGTGATCTAGAAGGTGGTGGTCCCATCACACCCTCACTCATTGATCTTCAACCTATTAGATCTATTACATGTAGAACTCGAAGCTCGATGCTCCGGGGGTACCAATACCTCATATATCAATCTATAATATAAAGAACCTCATGTGTTGATCTTGTGATCTTCGAGATCATCTTTTTTGTCGACCCTTGGGCTACATCTAGTATCCTGAGGAGAGAATTCTTTGATTGTTGGAATCTAACGACTGCAACATCCCTCTCCATTGTCATATTGGCGAGTTGTCTCTACACACTTGCTAGCTACACCTATAAGCCCTAAACCTAGGCCTGTAGTGCCACAACCTATCCATCCCCATCATGCCCTATAAATTGTTGTACAACCATTGACTGCACTACTTGTTGCATCACTGGTGTTGGCATCCCTAGTTATTACAGTATTAGTGGTGGCATCACCACCTGGTGTCGACACCACTATCGTTGCTATGCTATCTCCACCCCCACCATCATTAACTCCTCTAGCATTTCATCCTCCCCCTCCTCCTCCATCATCTCCATGATCAACTTAGTGATGTACTCACCTCCCTCCCCTCCCATCTCATCCTCGTCTCCCCTCTCCACTTGTGCAATCTATCAACTATGCCAGTCTCATCCTTTCCCACCAAGTTCATATGTAGGTGCAATACCTACATCAATAATATTCAGACATGGTATTCACTACATCGACACTAATCCCTTGAAGTCCCTGATAGTTGTGTCTAGGCTAATCATTGATCCCTAATATAAGACCTCTCTATGAGATTTGGCATACAAGACCTCTCTATGAGATTTGGCATACAAGGCCTCTCCCATTGATGCATCTTGTCTCTCTCCAAACTATCTACAAACTTGGTCAGGAAGAAATAACTCAATGATTTGTGTCAATTTCCTAATCAAATACCTAGTTTTTCTGTAATATGGGAGATGATCTCCATCATCAGTCTATGCCTCACACTACCTCCATGTAAAACTGACCATGTTGTCTATAACCCACATCTAATATAGCACATCATCTAGTCAACAATGGGTCAACACACCATCGTATCTTCATATAAATGGGTATCCAGGCTCCCATGCTTTGTCTACTATTGGTCATGTGATCGATATATGCTCGCATGCCTATATGTACAAGAGAGTCACTCCACACCCTATACTAGCTCCATATCAATAGACAACCTAATGCAAATGCTGATATAAAGTAGCTAGTACATAAGGAACCCATGCATAAGAAACCCCATTATTAATAATCCTCTCGATCAATTTCTCATAACCAATAAGAAACCTTCGACCTCTCTTATCTGAAACTAACACTCTGTTAATCACTGTCACTATAAACATAGGTAGTGTGTCAAAATATGCCTACATATAACCCAAACTAATCTCATAAACCTTTATGCCTAGGTCATTTTTATAAAAACTCAACTAAGGGCACTCTCTCTACCATTTGTGTCATATACAATCTGCTCATTATGAATCAAGATCTCTAGGGATCCTCCTCATATCTTCGAGAGTAATGGTTGCCTCTCTAATAGGAAACAAGAAGGAGCTCTACTCACTGTACCATCACTTAGCCAATGCAGTCATCATCCCCCTGTTAGCCTGAACCTTAGACGTATAGGTAACATAGTACAATCTAACTGCACCTAGAAACATGCACTCATCCTCGATGAGCTACCACCTCAGTCTAATCTCGTCTGGATGTCTCTTGTGAGACATCAAAGACTCATGACCATCCTGCATCTAATTTACACACACTTTCTTAGTCATGTTAATCAATAACTTGCTATTCGAGACCTAATGGTCTTTCATTCGATTGGTCAATGACTAAATTTATCATTTATGTCGTTTCAATGATCAATTGTGACCTAAAAAGCATTTGCACTATTTTAGGCAATAAATGTACACCTTCAAGCATTTGCACCATTTAAGGCAACAAATGTGCACCTTCAAGCATTTGTGCCATTTAAGGCAACAAATGTGAACCTTCAAATATTTGTGCCATTCTAGGTGACCAATGCACAACTTCATACATTTGTGCTTTTTAGGCAGCAAATGTGTCATTACTTCCTTTCGAGAGTCAAATGTACAATACTAATACAATTGCACTAAACTCAACATTAACTACATGTTGCAAAACACGTATGTACCACCCAAAGAAAATTGTGTAAGCGCAAGAAATTTGCACAAAAATGCATGTTAATTACACAAATACACCCTTCAATTATGCAACAACACATCAAATGCACAAAAATCAACCTCAACTCTGTCAACACAGTATTGTTGTGCAATTGTGAAATCTAAAATCTAAATCTAGTAAATGTAATTAAATACACAAATGACAAAATGAGATCGTGGTACACACCTTGGCTAGCATGTCATCTCTTCATCCATATGCCCCAACCCTCTTCGTACAATAGTCGCTCTCCAGAATGTCCGCCATCGTCTAATAACCTTCACTCTCAAGGACTTTAGAGCTCTCAATTTCTCAAATTCTAGGAGTGTAAATGAGGATTGTGGTCCCCCCATCAAGATATTTATAGTGTTTAACCCTAATTACACCTACCCACTCCATCACCCTCTCTCCCACCCTATGACATCCATTATATTCCCCTCACATCACTTCACCTAATGTTTTGTCCCCTATCCAATTTACAGACTGTTTCACACCCTTTTCGTGAGTTTGGCCTAAAAAAATATTTTTTTTGTCAAACTCTCGAGGGGGCATCTTACCTCCATTTTTTATTTTTTGGGGCAAATTGGGACATTTTGTCACAAAATTCTTTATACTTTCTTCAAAACCACACCATAAAATGCATTGTCTAAAGAGGGGGAAAATGTAGACACTTAAATTTGACTAACACATTTCTTTCAAAATATATTATTTTTTGTCATCAGGTCTCATCAATCTATCTTCTGCATTTAATTAAATACTTTCATTATTTAGTTAAACTAACGTTATTTCCCCTTCATCTTGGATAATTAAATAATGTTAATTATTTAAATACTCAAATTTTAAATTTTCCCTCCATTTATACTTTAATTGAATAATTTCAAATTATTTAATTAAATTACCTATTTCACCACTTTTTCTCTATTAATTAAAAAAAATTAATTATTTAATTAATAAATATTAATTTATTCCTCTCTTGTAAATTGGTTAAATAATTCACAATTATTTAATTAATTTATTTTAACATTAATCTTCTCCTAAATCATATTAGTTGAATAATTATTTATAATTATTTAATTAAAACAAATTATTCTTCTCAACATTATCCTCTTCTAAAATAAATAAAATTATTTATTTTATTTATTTCCCCCTTTGCACATAAATAAATAATTTAATAATTTAATAATTTATTAATTTATTAATTACTCATGCATTTTCACCTCACCAGTCAACTCCCACTCACTTCAAGTTAACTCAATCAATTCAACCCTCTAATCAATCAATTATGTTTTACTAACAATCAGTCACACTTATCTCTTCAATCAAGTCTCTTGACTGACCCATACGATCAGTTAGCTCAAATCAGGAAGTCAGTTAACTCCTCATCAATTCCTCTCAAATAATCTTAGCTATTGATATTTTTTAGTCTCACATTCAATCTCAACCGTTAATGGATATCACCTAAAATCTATAAATTCAATCATCAAATCATCTATTATTCCTCTCTCACTTATTGCAAGAAATCTATACACATATTATTCCAAAGTACTTTGTGCTAAAAATATGAGAGCAACCACCAGTATACCTTTTCTCCAAGGTGAAAATAGGAGAGCAATGGAGTTAATCAAGGTTGTTGTGTAAGGAATTTTTGTGTGTAGGTTTGTTGTATTGATTTTTATGCAACTTTCTTATGCTCTATTGGTGTGATTTATGAGTTTGATTGTGAGTTTTCTTTATTTGCTATCATCGTTCACTTCCATAGTTCAATTTTTAGGTCATATAGTATATATCTACGTAGTTTAATTGTTTCCATTAAATAAATAAATTATATCAAAACTTAGTAATTTAATTATTTTCAAAAAAATAAAAGAGATTAATTTTTCCATAAAAATTTACATTGAACTTTTTCTTTATTTCTACATTACTAATAACAATCTAAGCTTCTCTCGACTAATTATTGATGGACCCTTTTATATTTTCAATTATTTCTCTCTTTTGTCAAGGTAGCCCACCTCTTATTTATTTGCTAAAATTTGGGAGTTATATTAATTTTGAATATGAAAAATATTTGTGAGGGTTAAATTTGCATAAATTACACTTTTTTCTTTTTGTTTGTACTCTTTTGTATTGTTTTGATCTTAATGCAATGATTAGTATGAAAAATAATATATTTTGTATGGAAGTTCTAAGCAAATAACTCAATTTAACAATGCTTCCATCTACACTGATTTCTAAACTTCAGACTTGACCCTTAATTCACCCATCCACCATCATGAAATGAGATTAATTCAACTCTATGACTTGAGAAAATGACACTAAATAATTCAAAATTCATATTTAAAATAGGGCACATATTCCCACTTTGCAACCAATTTGTATGAGTCAATTCAAAGCCGCAAAATATTTTAATGGCATGCTAGGGTATTGTATAAAAGAACACACCCTAATTTATTTTGAAGATTTGTAGGCATATATAATACACATCTATGACTTTGCATGAAAACCTGTGTTAAATGCTACACCATCATTAGAGTACAAAATCAACATTCTAAAGCATACTACATGATTTCATATTGTCTTTGATTGTTATTTCAAGTTATTGAATTGATACTTAAGGGTTTGTCCAAAAGAGAATAATCCTAACCTAGAAAATTTCTCAAAGGTGTTTGTCTATACCACCACTTTATAATTACAAGTTTAGATTAGCACTTGAATTGATCTTTATAATTGCAAAAGAATCTCAATCAACAAGTTCAAATTTATAATTGTAGAAGTGAATTGTTGTAACTCCCATTGGGAAATCGAACCAATCACCATGCGGAAGCCGAGGCTATGTTCATCAGTATTAAATTTGCTTTGGAAAAGGGCTACTCCAAACTTTGGGTGGAGGGAGACTCACTAAACATCATTAACTTCCTATGTGGTATCCAAAAGCCTAGCTAGACAATTGATCAGTTGATCGAGGATGCTATAATGATGCTTAGATCTTGTGAGGAAACTCGTTTCACTCATATCTATCAAGAGGGAAACTCATTGGAAGATTTCTTTGCTAACGAGGTTGTCATAATTAATGATTTTAAGGCATGGGAGGAGTACTCCCTCCTTCCCGAGGATGCTAAGGTGTTATTGCAAAATGATGGATACGAGTGAGCTCATTTGTTAGATTGATATTACCATTTGTACCTACATTATAGTCACATGCTTTGTGGGTATTCCTTTGCTTGTTAGTTCTTAGTCAATCGTCTCTATTTGAGGGTTTCTGCTTATGGTGATTGTGAAAATGGGGGGTGGCCATAGAAAAATCGAGCCCCATTCCTGTGCTAGTTTGAGGAAGAATCATAAAATTTGGAGGATTCTTGAGCATGGTAATTTTACGGCTTTCTTGGAAAGGCTCCACGACCACGATCCCAAGGCTTCAGTGAAATTTGTTTCCTATTGACATAATCGTAAGTTACAAGTTAAGGGAATGGTATTTGAGATTAATGAGGAGTTTATAGCTGCCATTACTGGTTTTCCAGTGGTGGGTCACAAGTTCTTCAAGGATAAGAAGAGCAATGAGGAGGCCATGGAACAATTCTTTAAGGATGATGAATGAAAAAATATTATCAAGATGTCATCTTGGGGTTATGAACGAACATGTATGAAGAAATTTTGGGTGGATATTGCGGAGATCATCATGTGGTATGTTACCCTAGAAGGTAGGTTTACTACAATTTTAGGCCACCATTTCACTTTTTTGAATCATTTCAGACATGGAAATTTTATTTCGTTTCCTTTTTTTCTCTTGTCTTTGTTGGAGGTGTCAGTGTATGCCCATTTAAAAAATAGGAGGGCATTGATTCTACATGAGGGCCTCATTCTACTTATAATGGAGCATGTGAGAGCCCTCATCCTTGCTAAAACTATTAAGGGCAAGGAAAATACTATCAATGATGCTTCCCTCTCGTCTGGTTCGGATACTAGTGCTACTGGGAAGGAGGAATGAAATGAGGAGGGTGAGGATGGGTCTTCTTTCCTTGTGGTCACCCCTTCTAAGAAGAGAAAGAAGGGGAACCCCAAGGGGAAATGTGTTTCCAAGAAGATTATTTTTTTAGGATTAAGAGTCCCAGTCTGCTAGCAACAATACAAATGTTGTTTCTGGGGGTTCCAGATCTAAGGATAATGTAGTGTTTAATGGGTAGGATTATGTTGCGGAGGGTGGTAAGGAGGAGGGCTTGCAAGATAATGTCATGGTCAAGGATGCCAAAGAAATGCCTAGAAGGGCTTCCAAACGTATTGCTAAGTTGAAAATTAGGCGTTGAATGATGTTTTGAAGAGTACCATGGATCATTGTAAGGAGAAGGGTGTTGAGGAGAATAATATTGAAATTGATGACTCCCCGGTTCGAAAGACACCAAGTGTGGAGCTCTTTGGTGGGAAGTTTGTGCATGAGGAGGAGGGGGTTAATCTGAGGCCTGACAAGCTAGAGCCTCTTAAGGTAAACCCGTTGTTTGAGGATTTCTCATACCTAAATGATGATAACACTTCAATGTTCAAGCTCCTTGACATGGCTTGTGCAGGGGCTTTTGGTACTTTCAAGCTGGTGAAGTGGACTCTACAAGAATTCAACAAGGTGAATATCAAGATTAGGGGCCTGAAAGAGAATGTGCAAAATATGTCAAAGGGTTATTCCTTAGATATTTTGATTGATAGAATTGTGGACTTAGGGTGTTCTTTTTTTGACTTCAAGTCCTTGTGTGAGCAGTGCATCTTTGAAATGCAGGCTAAGATTATGGATACCAATGCGGACATTAAGAAGCTATTGCATGTAAGCCACATTTCAGTTAAGAAAAGTGTTGAATGCTTGGAGGTCCTATTTCACAAGATAAGTGAGTTAAGAGAAGATCAGTTGTACTTTTCTGAGTTGATGGAGAAGGACCAAGTTTCAAAGGGAAAAGGAAAAAAGGTGGGAAAGGATGAAGCTAAAGGCCCTACTACTAGGGGGAAGGGTAACCTGAGGAAATCCTTTGAGGAGAAGAAAGAGTTGATGGACATGGTTGAACTGATTTAGAACTAGGAACTTGAGGTGCCTAACACCTTAAAGAACATGGAATAGTGTCCCTCTCTATTTTTTCTCTATTGTTTTCCTTTGCTTTTGGGTCTTTGTTTCTTTACTATTGTTTTGCTGCTATTTTGTTGCTAGTTGTTGTTGATGGAACAATGTTTTTTTCTTTAAGTGACATTTTATTCCTTCAGTTGTAAAGGGTTTCAGGTACCTTCAAAACCTATTTTTCCCATATAATCAAAACTAACAAGATAATGATTTATATTAGGGGTGCCATCCAACAATCTTAATCTTCTAAGGCAAGGGCTAATTGATTAGCAACATCTATTATAGTTAAATCAACATCAAACTCATAACTAAGGACCATTATTTTATTTACTTAAATTATATACATTTTTTAAGATATTTATGATTTGAACTCTTTATCTTATGGTATTTATTGATAATTGCATTAATTTATTTACCTTAAAACATATGTAAAGAAGTAGATTTTTTCTTTACATTTTTTGTGAACTCAACATTCTTGTATCCCCTAGGGCTTTTCCTTAAGTTTTTATCCTTCTATATTAGCATTTCAAATATGGCTAGTTTTATGTTTAGATTCCTTATATCAAATATGACATTTATCATGCATACCTTTTTGTGCTTTGATGATTATTCCTCTTTCTCTTGCAATGATACCATAAGTAATGATTGTATATATCTATCTTGATTCCTTGTATGACATCTTTCCTATGGTTCCTTCTTAAGTATATGATTTTCATTATACATAGATGTTTTCTAACTCTAACTAAGATGTGTGCTATAATGTTTACACATGTATGTATTTTAATGGGTGTCTTTCAAATTTACATGTATATTATGTTAGATAATTTATTATCTATGTATTATTCATGTTATCATATTATAATAAGTTATGATATGTTTATTCATATCTTCCTTTTGTCATATGGCCTAGGGTGATGTACACTTGTGCTTCATTATTTCATTCTTCTAGTAGTCGTGCCTTAATTTCCTTGTGGATTCCTCAATATTATTGCAAAAGGATCTTCCTTTTGATGTTCCCCTCTCTTTCCTTAATGTTTGTGGTATTTCATTTATAATCCTAATTAGGGTGTTGTTCCTTCTATTACTCCATCTTACCTCAATGTTGTATTTCATTCACTACCATATTCACCTTGTCATTGTTATGAAATAACTTGCACAATGGAACATATAATATAAAATATTATAAAAGTACTTGATAGTAGCTGAGAATAACAAGCCACTTTGAGAGGGAAGACCTCCAAATATCTGCAATAAAAACACAATTCATAGTTTGAAGCTGAAATAAGACTCACTACATCCTATATATACCTTATTTATGCCTAGGATATCACCAAGGTCGACTTAGATAGCCCTATATAAGCCTTAGGATGACCTAATTAACTAAATAACAATATAATAATAATGTATTAATTAAGAGTTAAGATAGCCACAAACTGACTATTCATAAACCTATGTACACTAATATTAAGGGTGTAGTTGTCATAGCTCTCCTATTTTTCACAGGACATATACTTCTTTGAATTATCGTTCAATAAAACATTTTTATTAAAGGATGACTAGGAGATAAAAGGTTATCCCTAATCAACTAGTTTTACCATCTAGTAATCCAGTTTTACCTTTTTTTTTCCTAAATTAATAGAAAAACACATAAGAGATGTGATTTAATGAATCAATGCAAGAGCACTGCAACAAAAAATCTCTTTGGGATATCATGTGTACTTAATAGTTATATAGAGAAGTTTTGAAAAATCACTATATCATCTTATGTAATCCTACAAAGTTAGCTAACATGCATGATCTTGTTTAGATAAATTTTTCTAAGGTTTCATTTGGGCCCAACGAGTTTCCTAGCCCTTACATTATTTAGAAGCAGTTTTTGTTGTATTTTACAAGTCAATATGGGAACTTGCAGATCAAAAATTCTTTAGTTGATACTTATTTGGGTTATCATTAAATGAAAATATTAATCAAAGGATGCTAGGGGATAAAACATTATTCCTAATCAAGTAGTTTTACCATCTAGTAATCTACTTTTACCTCCACCTAAATTAACAAAAAAAATAATATAAGAGATATGATTTAATTAATCAACTCGAGAATACTCTAGAAAAAATATCTATTTGGGATCTCATGCATATTTTAGAGTTATATAAACAAATTAAAATGGGTTTTAGGAAAAAAACACTAGACCATCCAATGTTAATCTTACAAAGGTGGATGCTTAGAGCCAATTTATACAAATTATTCTAATATTTCATTTGGGTTTAAAAAATTTCCTAGTCCCCAATTAGTTAGAAGCCCTTACAATTTCATTTTATAGTCTAATATGAGAACTTACAAATCAAAAGAGATTTAGTTGATAATGGATCTGATAAGAGCATTTGTAGTAAAATATTTATTGATAAAAATTTATATCAATTCATCAAATTTACAAAAACTTGAGGTCGCTATTAAAGGATTTGAAAATGTGGGTTGTAATTCACTTAGTGCTATTAGTTTTCCCCTTATCTTTGGACCACTTAAAATTGATACATTGTTGCATATGATGTCTAGACAATTAGTCTATAGTGTCCTTTTAGGGCGTCCATGGATACATGATATTGGTGCGGTATTGCCCCCCTCTCTATCAAATTTTAATGTTTAATGTTTAATGTTTAATTGAATTTTTGGACACAAATCAATGAATTTTCCATAAATTATTACATTTCTAGAAATCTCTTGAAATTATAATGCAGGTTTTTTTTTTTTACAGATTTGATTTTGAGGTCATATAAGGTGCTAAAAAATTTGATCTTTTTTTTCTGTAGGGTTTTCATAAATCTACATTTTTGGGTGCAAATGGGGAATTCTTCTAACTTCTTTACATTTCTAGAAATATCTTAGAAAATTAATAGGAGTCTCTTCTTTGATTTTGTATTTTTCAGATCAATAATATCTTCAAATAATCGAATCTAATTTGGCTCTATTAAAAACATGTATTTGAAATTGCAATTTTCTGATGAGCTTATTT
>VDFB02330269.1:60366-107467 GCA_007258455.2 Sequoia sempervirens
AAATATCTTTTAGTAAGAAAATATTATGGTTGTTGATCTGTTTGGTTAGTAAGTCTTTTTATTGCTTGATTTACCATATTGTCCTATTCCAATGTTCCTCGAGGATATCTTAAAATTATTAGAGTAAGAATGGGGCAAGGTTATTGCTTTCATATGTTGTGTTTGTGAAATGTTCTTATGCATTGCTATGATAGGTATGGTCCTTATGTGTGTGGGACTGGCTTCTAGCATTAACTATCATCCTTTTCATATAAGGTCATTTAAACACCTTTATGCATTAGGGCTATCATGCTTTGAAACTACTTTCCCTTACATATTCTAATAAGGTTCTATCATGACTAGTACAAATATGGACAATCCTTCTTGTTTGTAATGTCAAAGTCTAGGAAAAAGATGCAAAAGTCACCATGAATTATCATACCTTCATGTACATATATTAACTTACCACAAATAATATGCTCTATAATAATAAAAATCACAATATCTATCAATATTCATATCCATCCAAATCAATCTATTTTTAATCATCTATCTCATATCTATCTATTTTATCTCATTCATCATACATTCCATTATGTCATATTGATCAACAATAACCATCTCATCACTATCTTCTACCATACTAACTCACAAATCATACATGTATGATGACACAACCAAAAATAGTGCACCCACAAAATCCATATATCCCACATGCATAAACACATGTTAGAATCCACAAACTCATATAATAGCAAAATCCATTAATGATAACCTAAATACCACATCTATAAATATCATCGCATGCATATATCATGCATCCATTAGGTCAACATCCTAATAGAGTCATCACATAGGTTATCATCAAATCATTAAAAATGTACAAAAAACGTATATCATAGCATCATGTCATATCAACATCTTAATCCATCACATCATATATAAATACATCACATATATCATTAGTGCATACATATATCCATTGTATAGAAAAATCAAATAGAAATCACAACATCATCACATAGCATGCATAAATGTCAACGTAAAAAAGGAATCTCAAATTATATGTCTCAAAAAATAATGTCATGATACATTAATATATAATAGTTGTACATAGACTCACCAACCATAAATATACAATACACCAACTCATAGGAAAAAATCATAGTGTGTTTAAAAAATACAAAATTTGTGCAACATAGACTATAGAGAACTCCGTCCCTCATAATGGTAAGGATTCGGTTGTTGTGACCCTAGTGGTTTTGGTTGTTGTGATCCCCTCTATCCCTACTCTCCACTATACCCCTGCAGTGATCTAGAAGGTGGTGGTCCCATCACACCCTCACTCATTGATCTTCAACCTATTAGATCTATTACATGTAGAACTCGAAGCTCGATGCTCCGGGGGTACCAATACCTCATATATCAATCTATAATATAAAGAACCTCATGTGTTGATCTTGTGATCTTCGAGATCATCTTTTTTGTCGACCCTTGGGCTACATCTAGTATCCTGAGGAGAGAATTCTTTGATTGTTGGAATCTAACGACTGCAACATCCCTCTCCATTGTCATATTGGCGAGTTGTCTCTACACACTTGCTAGCTACACCTATAAGCCCTAAACCTAGGCCTGTAGTGCCACAACCTATCCATCCCCATCATGCCCTATAAATTGTTGTACAACCATTGACTGCACTACTTGTTGCATCACTGGTGTTGGCATCCCTAGTTATTACAGTATTAGTGGTGGCATCACCACCTGGTGTCGACACCACTATCGTTGCTATGCTATCTCCACCCCCACCATCATTAACTCCTCTAGCATTTCATCCTCCCCCTCCTCCTCCATCATCTCCATGATCAACTTAGTGATGTACTCACCTCCCTCCCCTCCCATCTCATCCTCGTCTCCCCTCTCCACTTGTGCAATCTATCAACTATGCCAGTCTCATCCTTTCCCACCAAGTTCATATGTAGGTGCAATACCTACATCAATAATATTCAGACATGGTATTCACTACATCGACACTAATCCCTTGAAGTCCCTGATAGTTGTGTCTAGGCTAATCATTGATCCCTAATATAAGACCTCTCTATGAGATTTGGCATACAAGACCTCTCTATGAGATTTGGCATACAAGGCCTCTCCCATTGATGCATCTTGTCTCTCTCCAAACTATCTACAAACTTGGTCAGGAAGAAATAACTCAATGATTTGTGTCAATTTCCTAATCAAATACCTAGTTTTTCTGTAATATGGGAGATGATCTCCATCATCAGTCTATGCCTCACACTACCTCCATGTAAAACTGACCATGTTGTCTATAACCCACATCTAATATAGCACATCATCTAGTCAACAATGGGTCAACACACCATCGTATCTTCATATAAATGGGTATCCAGGCTCCCATGCTTTGTCTACTATTGGTCATGTGATCGATATATGCTCGCATGCCTATATGTACAAGAGAGTCACTCCACACCCTATACTAGCTCCATATCAATAGACAACCTAATGCAAATGCTGATATAAAGTAGCTAGTACATAAGGAACCCATGCATAAGAAACCCCATTATTAATAATCCTCTCGATCAATTTCTCATAACCAATAAGAAACCTTCGACCTCTCTTATCTGAAACTAACACTCTGTTAATCACTGTCACTATAAACATAGGTAGTGTGTCAAAATATGCCTACATATAACCCAAACTAATCTCATAAACCTTTATGCCTAGGTCATTTTTATAAAAACTCAACTAAGGGCACTCTCTCTACCATTTGTGTCATATACAATCTGCTCATTATGAATCAAGATCTCTAGGGATCCTCCTCATATCTTCGAGAGTAATGGTTGCCTCTCTAATAGGAAACAAGAAGGAGCTCTACTCACTGTACCATCACTTAGCCAATGCAGTCATCATCCCCCTGTTAGCCTGAACCTTAGACGTATAGGTAACATAGTACAATCTAACTGCACCTAGAAACATGCACTCATCCTCGATGAGCTACCACCTCAGTCTAATCTCGTCTGGATGTCTCTTGTGAGACATCAAAGACTCATGACCATCCTGCATCTAATTTACACACACTTTCTTAGTCATGTTAATCAATAACTTGCTATTCGAGACCTAATGGTCTTTCATTCGATTGGTCAATGACTAAATTTATCATTTATGTCGTTTCAATGATCAATTGTGACCTAAAAAGCATTTGCACTATTTTAGGCAATAAATGTACACCTTCAAGCATTTGCACCATTTAAGGCAACAAATGTGCACCTTCAAGCATTTGTGCCATTTAAGGCAACAAATGTGAACCTTCAAATATTTGTGCCATTCTAGGTGACCAATGCACAACTTCATACATTTGTGCTTTTTAGGCAGCAAATGTGTCATTACTTCCTTTCGAGAGTCAAATGCGCAATACTAATACAATTGCACTAAACTCAACATTAACTACATGTTGCAAAACACGTATGTACCACACAAAGAAAATTGTGTAAGCGCAAGAAATTTGCACAAAAATGCATGTTAATTATGCAAATACACCCTTCAATTATGCAACAACACATCAAATGCACAAAAATCAACCTCAACTCTGTCAACACAGTATTGTTGTGCAATTGTGAAATCTAAAATCTAAATCTAGTAAATGTAATTAAATACACAAATGACAAAATGAGATCGTGGTACACACCTTGGCTAGCATGTCATCTCTTCATCCATATGCCCCAACCCTCTTCGTACAATAGTCGCTCTCCAGAATGTCCGCCATCGTCTAATAACCTTCACTCTCAAGGACTTTAGAGCTCTCAATTTCTCAAATTCTAGGAGTGTAAATGAGGATTGTGGTCCCCCCATCAAGATATTTATAGTGTTTAACCCTAATTACACCTACCCACTCCATCACCCTCTCTCCCACCCTATGACATCCATTATATTCCCCTCACATCACTTCACCTAATGTTTTGTCCCCTATCCAATTTACAGACTGTTTCACACCCTTTTCGTGAGTTTGGCCTAAAAAAATATTTTTTTTGTCAAACTCTCGAGGGGGCATCTTACCTCCATTTTTTATTTTTTGGGGCAAATTGGGACATTTTGTCACAAAATTCTTTATACTTTCTTCAAAACCACACCATAAAATGCATTGTCTAAAGAGGGGGAAAATGTAGACACTTAAATTTGACTAACACATTTCTTTCAAAATATATTATTTTTTGTCATCAGGTCTCATCAATCTATCTTCTGCATTTAATTAAATACTTTCATTATTTAGTTAAACTAACGTTATTTCCCCTTCATCTTGGATAATTAAATAATGTTAATTATTTAAATACTCAAATTTTAAATTTTCCCTCCATTTATACTTTAATTGAATAATTTCAAATTATTTAATTAAATTACCTATTTCACCACTTTTTCTCTATTAATTAAAAAAAATTAATTATTTAATTAATAAATATTAATTTATTCCTCTCTTGTAAATTGGTTAAATAATTCACAATTATTTAATTAATTTATTTTAACATTAATCTTCTCCTAAATCATATTAGTTGAATAATTATTTATAATTATTTAATTAAAACAAATTATTCTTCTCAACATTATCCTCTTCTAAAATAAATAAAATTATTTATTTTATTTATTTCCCCCTTTGCACATAAATAAATAATTTAATAATTTAATAATTTATTAATTTATTAATTACTCATGCATTTTCACCTCACCAGTCAACTCCCACTCACTTCAAGTTAACTCAATCAATTCAACCCTCTAATCAATCAATTATGTTTTACTAACAATCAGTCACACTTATCTCTTCAATCAAGTCTCTTGACTGACCCATACGATCAGTTAGCTCAAATCAGGAAGTCAGTTAACTCCTCATCAATTCCTCTCAAATAATCTTAGCTATTGATATTTTTTAGTCTCACATTCAATCTCAACCGTTAATGGATATCACCTAAAATCTATAAATTCAATCATCAAATCATCTATTATTCCTCTCTCACTTATTGCAAGAAATCTATACACATATTATTCCAAAGTACTTTGTGCTAAAAATATGAGAGCAACCACCAGTATACCTTTTCTCCAAGGTGAAAATAGGAGAGCAATGGAGTTAATCAAGGTTGTTGTGTAAGGAATTTTTGTGTGTAGGTTTGTTGTATTGATTTTTATGCAACTTTCTTATGCTCTATTGGTGTGATTTATGAGTTTGATTGTGAGTTTTCTTTATTTGCTATCATCGTTCACTTCCATAGTTCAATTTTTAGGTCATATAGTATATATCTACGTAGTTTAATTGTTTCCATTAAATAAATAAATTATATCAAAACTTAGTAATTTAATTATTTTCAAAAAAATAAAAGAGATTAATTTTTCCATAAAAATTTACATTGAACTTTTTCTTTATTTCTACATTACTAATAACAATCTAAGCTTCTCTCGACTAATTATTGATGGACCCTTTTATATTTTCAATTATTTCTCTCTTTTGTCAAGGTAGCCCACCTCTTATTTATTTGCTAAAATTTGGGAGTTATATTAATTTTGAATATGAAAAATATTTGTGAGGGTTAAATTTGCATAAATTACACTTTTTTCTTTTTGTTTGTACTCTTTTGTATTGTTTTGATCTTAATGCAATGATTAGTATGAAAAATAATATATTTTGTATGGAAGTTCTAAGCAAATAACTCAATTTAACAATGCTTCCATCTACACTGATTTCTAAACTTCAGACTTGACCCTTAATTCACCCATCCACCATCATGAAATGAGATTAATTCAACTCTATGACTTGAGAAAATGACACTAAATAATTCAAAATTCATATTTAAAATAGGGCACATATTCCCACTTTGCAACCAATTTGTATGAGTCAATTCAAAGCCGCAAAATATTTTAATGGCATGCTAGGGTATTGTATAAAAGAACACACCCTAATTTATTTTGAAGATTTGTAGGCATATATAATACACATCTATGACTTTGCATGAAAACCTGTGTTAAATGCTACACCATCATTAGAGTACAAAATCAACATTCTAAAGCATACTACATGATTTCATATTGTCTTTGATTGTTATTTCAAGTTATTGAATTGATACTTAAGGGTTTGTCCAAAAGAGAATAATCCTAACCTAGAAAATTTCTCAAAGGTGTTTGTCTATACCACCACTTTATAATTACAAGTTTAGATTAGCACTTGAATTGATCTTTATAATTGCAAAAGAATCTCAATCAACAAGTTCAAATTTATAATTGTAGAAGTGAATTGTTGTAACTCCCATTGGGAAATCGAACCAATCACCATGCGGAAGCCGAGGCTATGTTCATCAGTATTAAATTTGCTTTGGAAAAGGGCTACTCCAAACTTTGGGTGGAGGGAGACTCACTAAACATCATTAACTTCCTATGTGGTATCCAAAAGCCTAGCTAGACAATTGATCAGTTGATCGAGGATGCTATAATGATGCTTAGATCTTGTGAGGAAACTCGTTTCACTCATATCTATCAAGAGGGAAACTCATTGGAAGATTTCTTTGCTAACGAGGTTGTCATAATTAATGATTTTAAGGCATGGGAGGAGTACTCCCTCCTTCCCGAGGATGCTAAGGTGTTATTGCAAAATGATGGATACGAGTGAGCTCATTTGTTAGATTGATATTACCATTTGTACCTACATTATAGTCACATGCTTTGTGGGTATTCCTTTGCTTGTTAGTTCTTAGTCAATCGTCTCTATTTGAGGGTTTCTGCTTATGGTGATTGTGAAAATGGGGGGTGGCCATAGAAAAATCGAGCCCCATTCCTGTGCTAGTTTGAGGAAGAATCATAAAATTTGGAGGATTCTTGAGCATGGTAATTTTACGGCTTTCTTGGAAAGGCTCCACGACCACGATCCCAAGGCTTCAGTGAAATTTGTTTCCTATTGACATAATCGTAAGTTACAAGTTAAGGGAATGGTATTTGAGATTAATGAGGAGTTTATAGCTGCCATTACTGGTTTTCCAGTGGTGGGTCACAAGTTCTTCAAGGATAAGAAGAGCAATGAGGAGGCCATGGAACAATTCTTTAAGGATGATGAATGAAAAAATATTATCAAGATGTCATCTTGGGGTTATGAACGAACATGTATGAAGAAATTTTGGGTGGATATTGCGGAGATCATCATGTGGTATGTTACCCTAGAAGGTAGGTTTACTACAATTTTAGGCCACCATTTCACTTTTTTGAATCATTTCAGACATGGAAATTTTATTTCGTTTCCTTTTTTTCTCTTGTCTTTGTTGGAGGTGTCAGTGTATGCCCATTTAAAAAATAGGAGGGCATTGATTCTACATGAGGGCCTCATTCTACTTATAATGGAGCATGTGAGAGCCCTCATCCTTGCTAAAACTATTAAGGGCAAGGAAAATACTATCAATGATGCTTCCCTCTCGTCTGGTTCGGATACTAGTGCTACTGGGAAGGAGGAATGAAATGAGGAGGGTGAGGATGGGTCTTCTTTCCTTGTGGTCACCCCTTCTAAGAAGAGAAAGAAGGGGAACCCCAAGGGGAAATGTGTTTCCAAGAAGATTATTTTTTTAGGATTAAGAGTCCCAGTCTGCTAGCAACAATACAAATGTTGTTTCTGGGGGTTCCAGATCTAAGGATAATGTAGTGTTTAATGGGTAGGATTATGTTGCGGAGGGTGGTAAGGAGGAGGGCTTGCAAGATAATGTCATGGTCAAGGATGCCAAAGAAATGCCTAGAAGGGCTTCCAAACGTATTGCTAAGTTGAAAATTAGGCGTTGAATGATGTTTTGAAGAGTACCATGGATCATTGTAAGGAGAAGGGTGTTGAGGAGAATAATATTGAAATTGATGACTCCCCGGTTCGAAAGACACCAAGTGTGGAGCTCTTTGGTGGGAAGTTTGTGCATGAGGAGGAGGGGGTTAATCTGAGGCCTGACAAGCTAGAGCCTCTTAAGGTAAACCCGTTGTTTGAGGATTTCTCATACCTAAATGATGATAACACTTCAATGTTCAAGCTCCTTGACATGGCTTGTGCAGGGGCTTTTGGTACTTTCAAGCTGGTGAAGTGGACTCTACAAGAATTCAACAAGGTGAATATCAAGATTAGGGGCCTGAAAGAGAATGTGCAAAATATGTCAAAGGGTTATTCCTTAGATATTTTGATTGATAGAATTGTGGACTTAGGGTGTTCTTTTTTTGACTTCAAGTCCTTGTGTGAGCAGTGCATCTTTGAAATGCAGGCTAAGATTATGGATACCAATGCGGACATTAAGAAGCTATTGCATGTAAGCCACATTTCAGTTAAGAAAAGTGTTGAATGCTTGGAGGTCCTATTTCACAAGATAAGTGAGTTAAGAGAAGATCAGTTGTACTTTTCTGAGTTGATGGAGAAGGACCAAGTTTCAAAGGGAAAAGGAAAAAAGGTGGGAAAGGATGAAGCTAAAGGCCCTACTACTAGGGGGAAGGGTAACCTGAGGAAATCCTTTGAGGAGAAGAAAGAGTTGATGGACATGGTTGAACTGATTTAGAACTAGGAACTTGAGGTGCCTAACACCTTAAAGAACATGGAATAGTGTCCCTCTCTATTTTTTCTCTATTGTTTTCCTTTGCTTTTGGGTCTTTGTTTCTTTACTATTGTTTTGCTGCTATTTTGTTGCTAGTTGTTGTTGATGGAACAATGTTTTTTTCTTTAAGTGACATTTTATTCCTTCAGTTGTAAAGGGTTTCAGGTACCTTCAAAACCTATTTTTCCCATATAATCAAAACTAACAAGATAATGATTTATATTAGGGGTGCCATCCAACAATCTTAATCTTCTAAGGCAAGGGCTAATTGATTAGCAACATCTATTATAGTTAAATCAACATCAAACTCATAACTAAGGACCATTATTTTATTTACTTAAATTATATACATTTTTTAAGATATTTATGATTTGAACTCTTTATCTTATGGTATTTATTGATAATTGCATTAATTTATTTACCTTAAAACATATGTAAAGAAGTAGATTTTTTCTTTACATTTTTTGTGAACTCAACATTCTTGTATCCCCTAGGGCTTTTCCTTAAGTTTTTATCCTTCTATATTAGCATTTCAAATATGGCTAGTTTTATGTTTAGATTCCTTATATCAAATATGACATTTATCATGCATACCTTTTTGTGCTTTGATGATTATTCCTCTTTCTCTTGCAATGATACCATAAGTAATGATTGTATATATCTATCTTGATTCCTTGTATGACATCTTTCCTATGGTTCCTTCTTAAGTATATGATTTTCATTATACATAGATGTTTTCTAACTCTAACTAAGATGTGTGCTATAATGTTTACACATGTATGTATTTTAATGGGTGTCTTTCAAATTTACATGTATATTATGTTAGATAATTTATTATCTATGTATTATTCATGTTATCATATTATAATAAGTTATGATATGTTTATTCATATCTTCCTTTTGTCATATGGCCTAGGGTGATGTACACTTGTGCTTCATTATTTCATTCTTCTAGTAGTCGTGCCTTAATTTCCTTGTGGATTCCTCAATATTATTGCAAAAGGATCTTCCTTTTGATGTTCCCCTCTCTTTCCTTAATGTTTGTGGTATTTCATTTATAATCCTAATTAGGGTGTTGTTCCTTCTATTACTCCATCTTACCTCAATGTTGTATTTCATTCACTACCATATTCACCTTGTCATTGTTATGAAATAACTTGCACAATGGAACATATAATATAAAATATTATAAAAGTACTTGATAGTAGCTGAGAATAACAAGCCACTTTGAGAGGGAAGACCTCCAAATATCTGCAATAAAAACACAATTCATAGTTTGAAGCTGAAATAAGACTCACTACATCCTATATATACCTTATTTATGCCTAGGATATCACCAAGGTCGACTTAGATAGCCCTATATAAGCCTTAGGATGACCTAATTAACTAAATAACAATATAATAATAATGTATTAATTAAGAGTTAAGATAGCCACAAACTGACTATTCATAAACCTATGTACACTAATATTAAGGGTGTAGTTGTCATAGCTCTCCTATTTTTCACAGGACATATACTTCTTTGAATTATCGTTCAATAAAACATTTTTATTAAAGGATGACTAGGAGATAAAAGGTTATCCCTAATCAACTAGTTTTACCATCTAGTAATCCAGTTTTACCTTTTTTTTTCCTAAATTAATAGAAAAACACATAAGAGATGTGATTTAATGAATCAATGCAAGAGCACTGCAACAAAAAATCTCTTTGGGATATCATGTGTACTTAATAGTTATATAGAGAAGTTTTGAAAAATCACTATATCATCTTATGTAATCCTACAAAGTTAGCTAACATGCATGATCTTGTTTAGATAAATTTTTCTAAGGTTTCATTTGGGCCCAACGAGTTTCCTAGCCCTTACATTATTTAGAAGCAGTTTTTGTTGTATTTTACAAGTCAATATGGGAACTTGCAGATCAAAAATTCTTTAGTTGATACTTATTTGGGTTATCATTAAATGAAAATATTAATCAAAGGATGCTAGGGGATAAAACATTATTCCTAATCAAGTAGTTTTACCATCTAGTAATCTACTTTTACCTCCACCTAAATTAACAAAAAAAATAATATAAGAGATATGATTTAATTAATCAACTCGAGAATACTCTAGAAAAAATATCTATTTGGGATCTCATGCATATTTTAGAGTTATATAAACAAATTAAAATGGGTTTTAGGAAAAAAACACTAGACCATCCAATGTTAATCTTACAAAGGTGGATGCTTAGAGCCAATTTATACAAATTATTCTAATATTTCATTTGGGTTTAAAAAATTTCCTAGTCCCCAATTAGTTAGAAGCCCTTACAATTTCATTTTATAGTCTAATATGAGAACTTACAAATCAAAAGAGATTTAGTTGATAATGGATCTGATAAGAGCATTTGTAGTAAAATATTTATTGATAAAAATTTATATCAATTCATCAAATTTACAAAAACTTGAGGTCGCTATTAAAGGATTTGAAAATGTGGGTTGTAATTCACTTAGTGCTATTAGTTTTCCCCTTATCTTTGGACCACTTAAAATTGATACATTGTTGCATATGATGTCTAGACAATTAGTCTATAGTGTCCTTTTAGGGCGTCCATGGATACATGATATTGGTGCGGTATTGCCCCCCTCTCTATCAAATTTTAATGTTTAATGTTTAATGTTTAATTGAATTTTTGGACACAAATCAATGAATTTTCCATAAATTATTACATTTCTAGAAATCTCTTGAAATTATAATGCAGGTTTTTTTTTTTTACAGATTTGATTTTGAGGTCATATAAGGTGCTAAAAAATTTGATCTTTTTTTTCTGTAGGGTTTTCATAAATCTACATTTTTGGGTGCAAATGGGGAATTCTTCTAACTTCTTTACATTTCTAGAAATATCTTAGAAAATTAATAGGAGTCTCTTCTTTGATTTTGTATTTTTCAGATCAATAATATCTTCAAATAATCGAATCTAATTTGGCTCTATTAAAAACATGTATTTGAAATTGCAATTTTCTGATGAGCTTATTTTCTTTTATGGCTGCATTATAATATCATTTTTTGATTTTGTAGGTGATCATAAGGAGCTATAGTAGCAGCAATATCAGTCATACACAATAGATTGGAAAGTGGAAATTTTTGGGTGCACTCATTCTATTATCTTTATCTCTCATTTGATCAATCAATCTTGTTTGCAAAACACTTGAATTTGGGGCTTTAAAACAAACATATTTTTTGCAATCACACTTTGAAATTGGGCTTAAAAAGAACCATTGTCTTCCATCACATATTTTGGCTTTGGGTTAAAAAAGAACAAGTGCTTCCATTGTCTACTTACACATATTTCATTTCTAAGGGTCAATTAACAACTACGAGTGTGAATCAAGTGCGTGTGTGATTAAAAACACCTCACTTGGTTCACTTTTGTCATACCCTTCTTAGGAGGCCTGCTTGGAGCACACATACCTCCAAGGGACGACCTCAATCAAGGTGTGAATCGAAAGACACACTTCTTTGGGAGTTAAAATCTTGTCACTCTTGGCTAAGCCCTAAAGAACTTTATACCTTTGGGAAGTGAAGGTGAAGGGTGGGATACCCCTTTCTCCTAGTTGTGTGGCAGGATTTTTCTTTCAAATCATCCTTAGTCAACCTAGTACATCCTAGCTTAAGACCTAATTGGCCATACCCACTTGACTAACATTAGGCTTGTTGTTGTGTATTCAAGTGTTTGCTTAATCATAACATTTCATCTTGAAAGAAAAATTCATCATTGTGTTTGGTGTGTGTGTTCATGCATTTAGATGTGAGATCTTGTGTTTGATATTGCCCAAGTCAAACTTTCAATAAACATTTTCCACATCATCCAGTCTTTCCAAGCCAAATCATCCTTGTTATTCAAGCAATCACAACATTTTAAATCATCATTGTAATCTTAATCAAATATTTTCCAAAAGTGACACCATGCCAACATTATAAGACCTAGTACACCAATTCAAAGACCTTCAATCACTTTATCAAGCACCACAACCCTTAGACCAAAAAATTATACATGAGCTCCAAGGCCTCATCCAACAATTTTAACTTCAAACAAACCAATCACCTCAAATGCAACAACTCATAGCACAAGCCCAATACCTCATGGCCACTTATCAAATCCAACAAACACAACGTCAAATCCAATCACCACATCAAAAAATTTCACATCAATCCTATGTGTCACATATATCATCATATAAACCTAATCCATCCACATATCATGTTACCCCTTCATCACCTTATCCCACCTCTTCCAATGTTAACCCTTATCCATATCAATCCACCTCTCAACAACCATTATCCTATGCAACCCCTCCGTCATTATCACAACAACAAATCATACCACAATAAGTCCAAACACCATTCCAACCTCAATACATTCAACCATAATCCTATGTGTCACCTTCATCATCATGCCAACCTAACCCATCTACTTATCATGTTAATGCCACATCAACATATCCACCCATATCACAACAAGAACATAGGAGCCCAAGTCCACCTTGGCAGAAAAATCAAGAGCCTTTCAATTTTCATCCTCCATTTGACAAGGGGAACACCAATCTAGTTCATGCACCCTATAACTTTATTATTACATCATCCAATCAAATTCCTATCCCTAAGCCACCATGTCCTAGTCCTAATCCATTGGCCTCTCCACCTTCTAACCCATCAAAATCTTCATTACCCCCACCATCATCTAATCCTCCATCAAATCTATGCCCTAACTTTAAACATTTCAAAAGTAAACCAATGGAATTACCCAAATCCACCCATCTTCCTACAAAGGACGTGACCCAAGGGATACTAGCAAGGAATCAAACATCACCATGTCATCCAAATAATATGTTTGAACCTACCAATGAGTCTTCAAACATCATGCCCATTCTTACAACCACATCATGCAGTCTCCCCTTTGAGCCTATTCAAGAGTCTACCCCATTGAGCCCAAGTCAACGTCCATCATGTCTCCATGTTGTTGACCATCTAGAACATGTCAAGCCTATTCAAGAGTCATCCCTTTCCAATTCCATTCAATAAACCCAAGAGTTATATCAAGAGTCTACTCCCAAGAATGTGGAAACATCAAGCCTAGTCCTAATCAAGATCAAATCACTTTCATCCAACCTATCCATAATCTATATCTTTTCTATGATCAAGATGATATCCATAGTGATGAAGAGCCTATCCATGAGCAAGATATCCCAAATGCACCTTCACCTAGTCCTATCCATGATCCATCAACATCCACTTCCCTTGATGAGACATATGCCTCACAAGCACACATAGAAGATCAAACAAATACCTTGGATCTAAGTGAACACAATGCTAATCAAAATCCTAATGATCCTCCATCACCTACTATCGACCCCATTACAAGTCCTCCATCATATCCTATTGGTATATCCACCTTCATCCATGAGTTTTCTTCTTTAGGACAACAACAACCTTTATCCACCTCACTTTCTTCATCTACTAATGAACTCAAGTCTAGTGTCCAAAACACACCTAGTCCCATTGTCCATCACATACTCCAAAACATGAACTACCAAGGTAAAGGTTTAGTCCTTCATGAACAAGGTATTTTGGAGCCCATCCATGTCAAAGTTCCTCCACAAGCTAAAGATGTTGGTACTTCCTCCATCCATCCTAAGTCCTCTTTCCACCATAAATCCTATCATACGACTAAAACATATGTTTCCATCCCTCCTCCATCATCTTACAAATGTCAAGAGCATATGACCATACACCTTCCACCATCAACTTTGCCACCATTGCTTCCAACTTCTAATATCCCTCCATCTAATCTACCTCCATTACTCCTAACACCTAATATCGCCATTATACAATCCCCTTATCCATCCATCCATAAATCTTCTAAAAATCCTAATCATAACCAATCAATGCACACATTGTCTAAACATGAAGCTTCCACTCATTCCACCATACCCATGGGATTCAAAATCAAAAATTTCAAAACCTCCACCTATAAAGTAAAAAATCCTAAGGGTCCTCATGCCTTAGGGCACAAAAGAAAAGAATCAAATAAAAATCCATCTAAAAACTTATATAAACCCATAGCTCCAAAAGAAAAGTCTAAAAACAAAATGGTTTGGGTACCTAAGCAAAAAGAATCAAGTCAAACAAGGCATCCACATCACAAAAATCCCAACCATCCACTTCGACCTCACATTCCCACTCTATTCAAGAATCTCATATTCCATCCCAAAAGAAAAATAAGTCATAAAAATACTAAGTCTATGTGGGTACCTAAAGCACTTCATCACCCATCTCCTAAGCAAACATCTCCACTGCTTCCTACATCCCCTCCACATAAAAAACTTCAATGTTTATCATAGTGTGTGCAACCATTGGTCATGGTTCCCTTCCATTTTATAACAATTCCACATACCTCCATCTCCTCATCCTTCACTCATTATCCTACATATCTCCCCCATCACCTTCCTATGGTCCATGCTTTTGGCTAAGCCTCCACTTCATCTTCCCCACATAATCCTTCCATAATCCACATCACAATTCATCATCTACCTACTCCATCTCCCTTTCATGTCATCTCTTACCAACATCTATGAGCATAATGACATTTGACATGGTCCATGCGATGACATCTATCTCTAGTGGGATTATCACCTTTCATGGAACTAGACACTTGAGTCCCTCCTATCCATATTCCCATTCTATCCAAAAATTAAAAAAAAGTCAAAAAGTCAAAAATTAAAAAAAAAATCAAAGAAAAAAAGTAAAGAGAAATCCCTTTATCCAACGGTGAAAACCTGGTAAACAGGTGCCTTGGATAAGAACCATGATGAAAACCTAGCAAATAGGCCTCATGTGTAGGTTGATCTTCTATGTCACTTACACTTGGGGGAACTTTGTCTCATCTGCACTATCTTGTCTTACCATTTCCTATCTTATCATCCTTGGTCATCATACCCATATACTTATCATATTGAGTCCATTCATCCTCTCTTCCACCTTTTGATCTTGATAAAAATAGGGGGCAAAATGTTGAAACATGCTTTGGATATCTTTTGATATACCTCATCCTTCCAAACAAGCCCATCATTATCCTATTATTCTAAGCATTGTCATAAAAATTCTAAGTATTGTACCTAGAATGGGGCATATTATTCCTATGCAACATAGACTTTGGAGATCTCATCCTTGCTCTCTTATGATGCATACATCCATTCCATCCATCCTTCTATCATTAGCCTTTGATCCCTTATCTTATCACCCACACTTTCATCCATCAATCCCATCTATCTCCTTGCACCTAGACTTGGTTTTCCCTTGTCAATCTAGCACAAAGGCTACCCAAATTGTTATCCATTGACATCTCAAAACATTTCAAAATGGTCCTAAAAAAATACAATTTTTTTTTGAAAAAACGTCTTGAAAAAATCCAAAAAAATCAAAACATTTAGAAAATCCAAAAAACATTTAAAAATCCAAAAAATCAACACATTTCAAAATACAAAATCAAAATATCCCCAAAAATACAAAAAAAAAGATAAAAATCAAATAGCCAACAAAAAAAATCCAAGCAATAAAATCAAACCAAATCACTTCTTCCAATGAATTCACCACTTCTTCTTTTTAATAAAAGGGGTAAAAACTTTATTGAAATCAAGAAAGCATCAGTACAAAGAGATCAAGGACTCAAAAGGCTTCCAAGCAAAGAAAGCACCCCTAAACACCCAGCTAGAACAACCAATCACCATCCAACCAACATCAACCCGATCAACCAACCATATCATTAGAAATGATCCTCTCTAAAACTTGACAATAGTTAGGGGATAACTGCTCCCATCCCTCAATCTACCAATCAACATGCTGAAAAGCCCACTTGGCCAAACAGTCAGTAACCCTATTCCATTCCTGCGGGATGTGGGTAAAAGACACCATCTCCAGCATGGTACATAGCTGCAAAATATGTTGAACAATCAAAGCTAATTGCCAATGAACTCCAGTCAAATATTGTTTACTCAATAGATTAACAATAATATGAGAGTCAGATTCACAAATAATCTTATGCCAACCTAGAGCACAAGTATGCTCAAATATCCCAAAGAATTGCCAAACCCTCCATAAGATTATTAGAATGTTGTCCTTTATGAATGGAGAAAGAGAAAATAACAGAACCAAAACAATCTCTCCCAATGCCTCCAATCTTGGCAGGCCCAGGATTTCCCCTAGATGAGCCATTCGTGTTGATCTTCAAAACATCCGCCGGAGGAGGCAGCCACCTCCCAACCCTCTAAACCTTCTTTTTAGCCCGCCTACCCTGTGTAACACAAACAAAGTCTGAGGTCAAGCCCTGTAAACCCAATCTGTTCACAATCTTGTCATCACTCCTTTCCGAAGGGTAAGCCACTTCACACTTCGCTTCCACCAATTCCTGGATCATACGCAAAATTCTTTGCCAAACCTATTGAATCATCAACCTATCTCCTCAGAAAATCCTACGATTCCATTCTAGCTAGATTTGCTAAAGTATGAAGGTAGGAGCAATACAACACACAATCTGGAGAAAAGAAGCCTATGTAGGAGGTATTCCTAAACTGCTCCAAAATTCAGCAAGGGAGGAAGCATGAACACAAGGATGTTTCCAAATGTCCCACCATAAATTCCAAAGGAGCAAAGAAAAGGAACAACAAAAGAACAAGTGTGAAGAATCCTCCTCACTGCACCCACACAAAACAAAAACATAAGGGCCTTGGAAACCATGCTTCTAAAGATTCTCCCAGATCAAACATTTATTCCAAGCTAAAGTACACAAAGAAATTGCACTTAGGCCATGGTAACTTGTTCCACACATTTTCCACCAATGAACCTCCAACCCACCATAATTTCGAACCAACAACTCCTGATACCCACTAGCCACCATGAAAGCTCCCTTGGGATTTGGACTCCAAGCTAATTTATCCTTATCTTGAAGAGAGTTGCACTGTCTACTTACTAGAATAGTTTGAAGCGTAGCACAATCATCCTCCAAACCAATCATTGGCCATTCACTAGGAGCCTTCCACCTTAACACCTCCAACTGCCCACAAAAGTAATGCTTCTTAAAATCAATCACCCTAGACCAGCCAACCTCCAAGAAAAGCTGACAAATATTTTGAAGATTAGGGTACTTGCTCATAATGGGGAAAAACCCATCCCAATAATCAAACCAAAATAGAGCCTCAAACCCCCAATTGCAAATCTAGAACAAACCTTCTTTGATCAACTTAGCCCCTTTTTTTAAGCATTTCCAAAATCATAGAGCCTTTCCCCACCAACAAATATCTGGGAATCTCCTCCTTTGGTACCCCATGAAGGTACTTGTGAGATAAAATCATGGCCTAGACATGGTCCTGTTCCAAACATCATCTCCAATAAAGCTTAGTCGACAAAGCCAACCTAGTCAAAGCCAATTGCCGCAATCCAAGACGCCCAAAAAGCTTTGGCCTGCAAACAATATCCCACCTCACCAGGCTCCACTTAGAGGAAGACAAGTTGCTTGCCCATAAAAATTGTCTCACTAGAGAGTCCAAATCCTTAATGAACCCAACAGGAGCCACCTAAAGCATACACCTATAGTTGGGAAGAGCCAGCACCACCGATTTAAGGAGCTAAACCCGCCCAACAAAAGACAACCATCGATGAGTCCAATGATAGACCTTCACATGAAATTTGTCAAGAATGTTATGCCAAGACCCCCTAGGGAAATTAATAGAGGAGATAGGAATTCCAAGATAAGTCAAAGGCAGAGAACCAACCTGAAACCTCAAACTATGAGCAATCCTCTACTGAATAAGCCTCAAAGTATTAAAGAAGAAAATCAAAGATTTATCTTCATGAATCCTTTGCCCAAAAGCAGCAAGATAAGTGTCCAAATCCTTGCACAAATTAGTGGCCTCTCTGACCTTGGACATACCCATCAAAGCAGTATAATCAACAAATTGTATGTGAGACTGGGGAGGTAAATTGTTACCCCACACCCACCCTTGGATAAGACCTGACGCCACATTGCTCTTCAATAGCCTCCCCAAACCTTCTGCAAGAAGAATAAATAAATAGGGAGAAAGAGGGTCCCCTTGAAACAGCCCCCTGGAAGCCCCAAATAAAGAAGATGGTTCACCATTTATCAACACCGAAAAAGAAGTGTTAGTGACACAACTCATAACCCACTCAACCCACTCTTCAACAAAACCAAAAGCAATGAGAACTTTGTGCAAGAAAGACCACTTAACTCTATCATAAGCCTTTTCCATATAAATCTTGATGAACATAGCCTTTTCTTTGTAAACCGTCATGGAATGAATAGTCTTAGTAGCAATGACTGCACCATGTAGGATTTTCCTATTAGCCACGAAGCCACCCTGTTCCTTAGAAATAAGCTTACCAAGCCACCACTTCAACCTTTCAACAATTAGCTTGGAAATAATTTTGTAAACCACATTGTAGAGAGAGATAGGCTAAAACAAACTCAGCCAGTCCACACCCTCACACTTGGGTATGGAGCAAGAAAGGTAGAATTCAAGGCCGTCAACATCTGTTTGTTCCTCTGTGACTCCCGAACCACTTCTAACAAATCCAATTTTATAATATCCCAGAATTCTTGAAAGAACTTGATCTGAAAGCCATCTGGACCAAAAGCTTTCCCTTTCTTCATCTGAAAGACAGTAGCCTCCAATTCTTCAAGTTTAATGCCACCCAATAGGTGTTCATTCATCTCACTAGTGACCAAAGATGGGATGCAAGAAAAAATAAGGTTTTCCTCCACCAATGCCTCCTGGGAGTCCTCTCTAAATAAGGATGCAAAGAACTGTAAAGCCTCTCTAGAGATATCACTCAAAGAGGTTAAATGCTCACCCCTATCATTTACAAGAAAAGGAATTGAATTACCATGTCTCTTGGCCTTCGTGGAGTTAAAGAAAAAGGTAGTGTTTTTATCCCCCTCCTGTAACCACTCAACCCGTGCCTTTGTTTCAAAAAAATCTCCTCACATAGCTTCCATTCTTCCAAAACTTTCAATTCCCTTGCCTCCTTGAGATAATCTTTAGAAAGGCCCAACTCCCTAATCTCATGGGTGATAGCATCCAGGTTAGCTTGAGTTGCAACCTTAGCCTAAACAATATTACCAAAACACTACCTGTTCCACCTTTTGAGCGAATACTTCAGAAACTGTAGCTATTTGGAAAAAGAATACATAGCGGTGCCAAAAAAAGGTCTCCCCCTACACTACCACTCAGCAACAAGATCTTGCAAATATGGATCATGTAGCCACATGAGATGAAACTTGAAAGAAGGAGAATGAGCTACCCGAGCTAAAGCAACAGATAATTTGATAAGCCAATGATCTGAGCCCCTCTAGTTCAGAATCTTAGAACAAGTCAACCACGAACCACCAATCCAAAAACATGAGACCAAGAATTGATCAAGCCTCTTAGCAATACAATCCACCCCTAGTCTCCTATTATTCCAAGTAAACTAACCATTGCTAGGCTTGATGTCAACAAGATTCAAAGCTGAGATGTTATCACAGAGTAGAAAAGCCGAGGGATCCAACCTCATATTTTGACCCTTTTTTTCATCTAAATCTGTAATGGCATTAAAGTCACCTGTAATAATCCAAGGAAAGAGAGGAACACGGCTCCAAATAAACTTGATATGAGACCACAAGTATTGCTTAACCAGAAAATTAGAAGGCGCATAAATGTTGGAAAGTAGAATTGTTTCTCCCGTTTCCGAGCTTGAAGCAACCACAAAGATAGATAACTTATAGGACATCCACTAGAGAGGATGAATCTTCAATGGATTCCATAAATATACCACACACCTCACATTACCTTGGGCCTCAATGCACTAGCATTGACCTCACCTCCAAAGTTTGGGCATCAAACCACACATATTCTCAACAAACAACTTAGTTTCTTGTAAAAAAAGCACATTAGGGGAATTCTTTCTCACCAAATCATGAACAAATTTTTTTTGAGGGCCACTATTCAAGCCCTTTACATTCCATAAGAGGATGGCCATTTTGAGGGATTATAAAAATGAGAGTCCAGAGTCTTGACAGAATCTGACTCCACCAAAGTTTCCCCCATCATTTTTATTTTCTCCAAGTCCTTTTTCCCAGCCTCGGAAGATTTCTCAACCACTCCTTTTTTATATCCTTCTGAATGATCCCCAACATTGGAGAAGGCTTATTTCCTTTCTCCAAATTAGGCTCCACTTTCACTAAAGGAGGAGAACTCTCTCCCCCCTTCATCACAATCAAAAGAACTTCAAGCCCTACTGAAATCGACAAACTAAGGTCAATGTCCATTTGCAAAGCACCAACATCCTGAAGGTTCTGGAGACTATTAGAGATAATGCCCTCATGACCCATCTCCACAACAACATGATCCATTTCCAACATACCCGAGTTCACCTCTTGTTGACTAAGGTCATCTAGAGTATCAAATCTATTAAAAGTATCCCCCTCCTATCACACCTTCAAAGACCTCTTTTGTCCACGATTTCTATTATGTTCCTTCACAAGAATGAAACCCTTTGTACCAGAATCATCACCAAGAATGGGATCCTTTCCTTTTTCAACCTTAGGAGGGTTGTGATGAGGCAGAGTAGATTGAGGCTCAAATGATTTGGACCTTGGGCATTTTTGCTGCAAGTGCCCATATTCACGAAACAAGCGACAATGGAAAGGAAGAGTCTCATAATCAAGTTGTTGCACCCAAGAATACGAGCCAAGTTGAATTTCCAAAGAGTCAAGAAGAGGATTACTCAAATTAATCTCAACACAAATGTGGGAAAAATTCATTACATTTCTATCCTATGTTTGTTGAGAAGGACCCATTGGCTTCCCCAAGAGTGAAGCAACCATTTGTAGGATGTCATTGCACCAAAACTCAACTAGAAACAGAGGAAGATGCAACCACACTGGAACTCGATTCGGGATCTCCTCTAAAAGATTAAAACTCGCATGCCATGGCTTAATAAATAAACCAATTTGGTTGTGGAAATAAGGTCCACCTTCAAAAATTCTATTGCAATTAGCCATACAGTTGAAAACCACCCTAAAATAATTGTTCGCCAACAACATAACTTCCATTTCTCCTTCCGAAATCCAAGTCCATTGTGCCCAAAAATCCAAAAATTGGAACGAGACCTGCATTCCCATGAATTTAAAAATCAAAGAATGTTTCGAGAAATACTCAATATCCTCCACAATTGAATTTGGTTGGATCACCAACATCGGCCTTTCTTTGCATCGCTCTAGACAACCATTGATTTTAGGAATTCAAGGTCCTCCAGACAAAGCAAACCCTTTGACCCCCAAATCATTGTTAAACAAACTATTCTCAACAACCCTCATTGAAGGAGGAGGTGATTTCATTCCAAATGTAACACGAAAGTCCATAGAGGGTGTATATCTAGATGTTTCATTGGTACCCATCGCCACATAAATGCAAGAGATTTGAAGAAAAATGGTTGGAAGAAAATGAGATGGTGAGAAACCCACCTCAAACCCCCACCACCATTGAAGAGAGATATAATTAAAAGAAAGAAGCGCATAGAAAAGAGGAACCCCGACGTAGCACCCCAGGGACCAAGGATTCTCCACCAAATAGAAATGACCCCCGCACACACTATAACTACCCCCCAACACAACATAAAGCACATTGAACTCAAGAAAGCCCTCTCCAAGCTCTGCCAAGCACATGCACAGGAAGAAGAGAACATGTAGGCCATGACTTACTAGCCATGGGCCTACAAAAAACCTTCACCCACACTCCTCATTCGGTCCTCCATTTTATTTTACTTATGAATATATCATCACCACTTCTTCAAATTAATCCTTCAAATCAATTTTTTCATTAAATTATCCAATCAAATCACTTCTTCTAATCAAACCCATTATTCTAATCAATCCAATTGTTATCATAAAATCAAATAAAAAAATCATCATCCAAATCTTCAAATCAATCATCTTCAATCATTCCAAGCAATAATCCAAATGTAAATCAATACTTAAAACCATACCAATCAAGTCAATCAAACAAGTCAAATTATCCAATTACATCAATGGTCTTGATCCTAATCTTGTTGTAAACCCAATCAATTAATCAATCATCCTTGTGTTGTTCTAGGGATATATTGTTGTCATCAACCCATCAATCAATCAATTAATCATTAGTTTATAGCTTGACAGGGGCAATACCTTGTTTTTTTTTGTATCATTTGTGCATGCTTGCTTTCTTACTTGTGTGTGTTATCATTTTGATCTTGCATTTGCATCAAATCGACATCACTCCCAACTAATATTCATATCTTGTATCTAGACAAGGTTGTATTACGTTGGGGCATGAGACACATCATCACCTTGGTCTTTATACCTTGGTGCATAACGTCTAGTGCTATATCAAACATATGATTGCTCACTTTATTACAACATAGTGTGTCATTCTTCTTTTTCATCTAATTCTTATATTGTATCATTCATCTTATCCCTCCTTTATCATCTCATTCATTTCAAGAGCATATCCATGTTTGTCCAACCTGCCTATCCTCTCGAGGGGGCATCATCATCATTATCATATCCTACATCATCATCCCATTTTTTTCATATCTTTTACATCATCATATCCTCCCATCATCCCTTTTCTTCATTCATCTTACTCCTCACTTCCTTGGTCTACCAGGGCATGATCTTTCACTTCTTCTTTGAAACAACGCTCAAAATCACATTGTCTCAAAGAGGGGAAAAATGTAGACACTCAAAATTGGTTTATGCTTGTGTCACAAAACCTATTTTTAACATTTCTTCTATGTCAAATTTGATGTTTATCATTTGTAAAATTGTGTCATTCTTCTTCTTTAATTTCATTCCTTTTGACTCCTTTTGCACCCTAACAAACTTGTTTTATCACATTTGGTCCTGAATCATCATGATCAACAATTTTATTATTTGATCAATCTGTCCTAAATGAACCTTTGTTGATAGTTAGTTAGTCATTAATTATCAACCTCTTTATCAGTCATTTTCAATCAATTTTCATCATCATTGTCATCTCTTTTCATTACCAATTTCTTATTCTTATCAAATCATTATCAAATCCTAGGTCTTTTTTATCTCCTTATCATTTTCACTCAATTTCAATCAACTTTGGTCAGTTGTCATTAATTCTGTCATGTTTGCTGATTAATTGTCTTTATCAATCACTGTTGGGACCTAATTCAACATTAGGGTTGGAGTTTTGAATCATTTTGATCATTCTTCCCTAGGATGAATAATTAAATAATTATTGAATCCCCTTTCACTAACATGTCCCCCTTTTTTGAATAAATAAATGAATATTTATTTATTCCTTTCTTCTCACAATTTATTATTTATAAATTGGCTAATTGGGAAATGAGTGGAATTAATAATTTTGAATTATTAATTCCACCTCATTTTTCCCTTTCCTATTTTCTCTCTAGTTTGTCATAGTTTTTGTCATAGTCTTCTATGACGCTCATTTGAGTTTCGAATGAAATGATTTGAGTGTAAATGAAATCTTCCATTCTCTTTTTCACTTAACTCTGATTTCCTCACTCACTTTTAAATGCAAGTTTCCCTTCTAACTCATCTTCTCATTCGAAAGTCTATAAATTGGGCTCTCATCTTCTCATTTGGGGGAATCTTCTTCTAGTATCCACACTCTGCCAAAATTTCCTTCAATCTTTTCATCTTTCATCTATCTATTTTTCTTCTATCATCTACATCTTATCATCATCCTGTGAAATTGAGCAATCAACAATCAAACCTTCAAAATCTTGCATTCTCATGTGAGGTGGAGAAGAGCAATGGAGATAAATCAAGCATAATATGGAGATAGGTTTCCGTTTGTGTTTATTATTTTAATTTTCATGTTGCCTTGTGCTTCATTGTGCATTGTTAGGGTTTCATTTTAATTTGTTTATGCATTTTCCCTAAATTTTTACCCTAACTACAATTACAATAAATGATAAATATTTACCATTTTTTTAATTGGCTAAATAATAGACTACTTTGTATTCTCCTACTTGATTGATTATACCAACATGATTACCTCAAGAAATTACATTGTCTTATGCACCTAATCTTGATCCCAAGGATGGTTGGTGTTCTCTTGCTTCAAATAAATAGTTCTAAGTGCTATGACCACCAGGTTAATATTTTTTGTGCTCATTGGAGAGAAAGAATTTGTCTTTGTATGAATTAAGAGGTTAAGAGAATGCCTAAGGATGAAATGGGACATCTCTAAGAAGTCTATGATCAAAGTTACAAACCTCAAAATAATTTGGAAAATTAATTTTGGTAAGTTTTATACTTTGTGAAAGCAATAACTCACTCAAAACAAGCAAAATTATACTATTGAAATTGACAAATTTATTTTGATGTGCATTATGAGTGTTTTTTAAGTATTTAGCAATTGATCTTCCATTTGGTTAATTGGATTTCTATCTTTCTACATTTTGGAGGCCCTATAAAGGTCATATGTAGCCTCTACACACCTAAGAAGGTGTGAGATCTCATTTTGTGGTTTTTTTAGTCCATCTTAAGGTTGCTATAGGAGTGTTGTAGTAGATTCATTCATGGAGAAAGAGTGTTACATGCAATAGTAGATCTAAAACTACTATGTGGGATCGAGGATGTCAAGGGTATTATAAACATTTATTATTAGCCTTTGTGATAGGTTCTCGATTCATAGAGGTATTAGGATTTTATTATCCATTAGAGTAGGTGGTTGTGAATCTATCTCTCATTTTACGATGGCAGAATTTCATCTTGTTGTAATAGAGTTTGTTATAGATATATTTTTAAAAAAATTATATGTAAAACTGTATGGGAGTTAAAAATGTGAAGTATGAAAAATATGTGATGGTGAGGGAGCCTCTGTGCATCCACGCGGGCTAGGGGAAACCCTAGCTGATCCTTTTTTGTTGTGTGTTGGGGTTGCATGTGGGCATTTGGTCTTGCTGGTGCCTGGGTTGGGGGCGATTAGTGTTGGGTGGTGTTGCGAGCTATTTGTTGTTGTTCCATGGGGTTTTTTGTTGTGTTTCTTTCTACATTGTGTTTATTCTTACTCTTGGTTTGCTACATGTGGTCATTTGTTTTGATGCCTTTTGGCAACGGGGGTGGATTCTTGGTCTTTTTTTTAATTTTGGGATTATTAAAATTTGTGTATGGAGTTTCCTAGAGGTATGGATCATGTAGATCCTTCTTTTTTAGGAATGCAAATATTATGGAGCATTCAAATAAGTTTTTGGATGGCGATGACCCTTCCTCTGAGAAAGGTATTCCTAAAATCAAGAAAGTGAATGGTTTTTTGAAGTGATCCCATGATCATCTAGTTTTGGTGATCCAACTAGAGTTTATTGCAAAGGATGTAGTTTAATTGAGCAATCATACGTTGATTTGTAAATTCATGGGGATTCATCTCTCATTGCCATTTTTGGAATCTTGGACCCAAAAGTTTTGGAACCCCAAGGGTGATATGGAGATAAAGTTGGTTGCCAACAATTATTTTATAGCTATGTTTACATGCACGATAGACCGAAATAGGGGTTTTGAATGGGAGCCTTATTTTTCAATCAGATTGGGCTTTTTATTAAACCATGACATGTGGGTTTCAATTTGGTTAACAAGCTTCCTACATGAGTTCTTGTCTGGGTTTTTCTTCCATGCCTCCTGCTAGAGTTTTGAAGGAGTGACATTCTACATATGATTGCTTTGCTTTTTGGTAGGCCAGTTGGTTCAGATTAGTAGAATCTTGACCAAAAGGTGATTACATATGCTTGTGTTTGTGTTTAAATAGGTTTAAATAACCATTTGCTAGACTCTCTAGAATTATGCCTTGGATCTGATTCAGGGATTTAATAGCCAGACTATGAAACTCTTTCATTCATATGTTGTTTATGTCATGAGTATGGGTATCTGCAAGGGAAATGTCCTTAGTTCAATCAAGAAGATGGTGCAACTAACTCCATCCCTAGCTCAAAACCCAAAAATGATAAAGGGAAGGCTCCTTTAGTTGTTGGTGTAGCTGACAAGGAGGGTTTCATCTTGGTCAGGCCTCAGAATAAAGGTTTTGGTTAGAAGAGGACCCTAAAGAACACACAATATGATGGGGTTTTCAATCAACTTGAGGCTTTAGAGGATGGTTCAAGAGGAGGGGATTCTGATTGAGCTATCAACTCATGTTGGGTCCTTAGGAGTGGATTTAGTTGGGTCCTTGGGAGTGGATTTATCAAGGGATAAAGGAAATGACCTTCTAAAGTTGCCTTTGGGGGAAGCTTAAGTTGAGAAAATGGCTACAAATGTGCCATTTTAGATTCAAGTTGAGCTAGATCCAAGTGGGCATTTGGTTTTATAGGGGGTGGGAACCTTGGCAGACTTGGTTCCTTCTCAAGAAAGGGAGGCTTTAGATTCTAGGAAGAATAGCAGGACCAGGCATGTTTTGGGTTTGTAGCAAAAGCCTCTTAAAAAGGGGCCTTCAAATAAGGATTCTAAGGTGGGTCGCAAGAAGGACTTGGAGAAGGTTAAATTAATTGGTGAGAATTTGGTGGACTCGGGGTTAGTGAAAACCATTGACTCTCACTTCTCCCACTCTAAAAAGTGATTGTTCTTTCATGGAATGTGATGGGTATGAATACCATCCCTCAATAAAAGTCTATTTGTGATATGATTAGTACTCATTATCCTGATATTGTCTTTATTCAAGAAACTAAATTATCTATAGATTACATGTTGAATAGAGATTCCTACATCTAGTCTTGTGGCTTGTGTTAGTGTATTGGGACTCATGGAAATTCTGGTGGTGTGGCCTATTTTTGGGATCCAAGGAAACTTGTTCCTCTCTATTGTAGTTCGAGTCACTCTTCTATGTCTGTGATTGCTTCTAGTTTGGATTCGGGTGAAACTTTCCTCTTTACTAATGTTTACACTCCTTCTGATCTTATTGGTAAAGCTCAGTTGTGGTCTCATGTTAGATGTATTCGACCACTAGCTCCCTTGATTTCGTGAGTCATAACTAGAGACTTTAATGCAATTTTTTGTCTTGAGGAAAAACTTGGTAGGAATTCCAAACTTGATTCATTTGCTAACCTTCTAAGGGACAATATAGATATTTTAAATTTAGTTGATGTGAAGCTAAACAATGGGATTTTCACTTGGAACAATAGGAGTTGTGGTGATAATTCTATCTCTGAGAGGCTTGACATATTTCTCATCTCTTTCTTTTGGGTTGGAGTTGGGTGGACTACCAACTTTGAGATTTTGGATTGGAAAGGGTCTAACCACTGGTTGATTAAGATTTTTTTTGTTTCATTCAAAGCTCCTAGGAACCCCTCCTTTAAGTTCCAGCTAATGTGGTTGAGGTATCCCTCTCTTTATGACCTTATGAATGGTTGGTGGCTTCAAGGGAAGCCTACTCATGGTAGGGCTATGTACTCCTTTACTAAGAGATTACAATATGTGAAGTATAGGCTCAAGAAGTGGAACAAGCAATGCTTTGGAAACCTTTAATTCAAAAAGATGTTAGCTCAAGATAGGGTAGACACTATCACTCCCTAGATTTGGGATCATGGTCTTACAAATGATTTGCTTAGGAAGGAGGTAATTGTTGTTAAGGAATTGGAGGAATGGGAGTTGAAATAAGGGATCTTTTGGAAGCAAAAGTCTTGAGTGGATTGGCTTGAGGAAGGGGATCATAATACTACCTTTTTCTATAACTCGATTAAAGCTAGAAGGATTAGAAATATTATTTTCTCCCTGGTGTCATCAGAGGGGGTGTAGTTGGCTTCTATGGGAGATTTCTAGGTAGTGTTGATGGTGTTTTCTGCACAGCAACAACTCAGACAGAATACAATATCCTATCTCTCTTGAAAGGTAATCTTCAACAATAAATTACTGAAAAATCACCCCAAGGTCTCTCGGGTGTCAGGTCATGACAATGCATAAACAACTCATATAATATGTGAAAATGCTGGTAATCACAAGGGGCCTTACAAATGAACAATGCTGGAAGTGAATTTTCATCAGATGCAACAATATGGTGATGCTTTCAATCCTAAAACTAACCCATATTCAAAATAAACAGCAAAAGAGATAAGGGTCTAGAGAGATTCTATTCTATTCTAACTCTTAAGATTAACAATGCAAATGATAAACACTTGAAATGGACCAATCCCAATGAAACCAATCTCTGCTTGACCAAGATTAATCTACAATCTTACAGAAATAGTGCAATCTTCTAAAGTTTTAAAGATTTTTTAGATTATGAACATTCACCCAAGACAACCCAATTGGACTTGAAATGAATAAATTTCCATAATTGAACCAAGCATAATGAATATTAAGGTCTAGGCTAACTTTACAAAGCAACTAACAATCAGCTAGCTGCAAAAAGTATGGACCAGGGATTGTTGCAAACACTTCAAACATTAAATCATGAACATCATTAAATCAGATCTAAATCTAAATCTAATAACCATGAGCAATTTTAAAAATTGAATCATAAGAACCATGCAAGATAAGTCAACACAAAAGAGATCACCAGAAAATCGCAATGCTTTCAATTGTATTGAATCACCAAACTCCAGCAACAATTCCAATGTTCTATTACATCACTTGCTCAGAAATTGACTAGCTTCTACCTCTACTCTACTGCCAAATTCGCTCTCTATCATATCTTCTCCTAATCTCTCACCCCCCTTACAAATGAGGCACAAACGCCATTTATAGAAAACCCCAAACATGTCGGCCCAATTAGATTTTACAATAATAACTGGCCCCAAAATAGGTCAGCTAAGAGAATTTCAAAATAGGACAAGATTTAAATTAAATGCATGAATATTATCCATGTCAGCCTACGATCTGCAGCAAAATCAAATTTACGTTTCTTCCAGAAAGTCTTCCAGCTATAGACAGTGTTGGCACAGATTCTTAGGCAGGTCCCACTTTAAAAATTTAAATTGAACATTTCTAGATTCCCCTTTTGGCACGAATCCATATGCAAGTCCCCCTTCTAATATTTCTTTAGTCCTGAAAAAACAAATATCATCATTAATAGCCCACATGTTCAAATTAAACTTTGAATAAAATTTTGACCTTTTCTAAAAAACTTACATTTTTATAAGGAAACTTTCCACTTTCAGAATTTTTTCCATTTTTAGAAATTTTTATTTTCAATTTTTTATCTCAAGAAATTTTCATTTTCGTGGATCATTTTTTTAAATTCCACTTTGGAAAAAATAATTATTTTCGAAAAATTTCCATTTTGGGAAACCAAACCAAGGGGAAAATTTTGAAAAAATCTGGGTTAGGCAGACTCCAGACCAAAATCCGGGGAATTCCAGGTAGACAGGAATCCGAAAAATTCCAGGCGGACATGATTTTACTAAATAAGGCAAAAATTTCAACAATAGATCATCAAAACGAACCAAGAATGCATGTAACATTGTGTAATATATCAAATTAAGCATGGGGTGTTGAGCATTTATCATCAAATTCATCAATTTAATCTAGTATTTCAATTTGCACAAAGCCTGGCAGAAAATCTAGAAAAATCCGAGTGGACCGGATTTCCGCGGATGGCATAAAATTCTGGACCTTGGCACATACCCGGAAAACCGAAGAAATCCGGGAAAATCCGGGTTGGGCGGAAAATTCCGAACGCAGGCAAAAACCTGGACTTCGCTTAGATCCAAAATTTTCATGGAAATCAGGAAAATCTAGATGGAGTGGAAAATCCCGGATTGGGGTAAAAACTTGGATTTTGTTTAGAACTTAGTTTTTTCAAAGTGCAACCTAGGGAAATCATTTAAGTAAGCAGGATGAACATCTAAGGACCTCCAAAGGCAACCAAATCAATAAAATTAAGAAGCCAAAAGACACCAAAAGCCAGAGCAAAAAGAGGGTCCTTACTTCCAGTGGGGCGTGTGTGCAAAACTGCACAACAGGTAGGATTCTTGCTTCTTTTAGAGTTGTTTATTGAGGACTCTCTCTTTGTTATGGTGAGGAGAACTTTATTTCAAGGATTGAATTCCCTCCTTAGTTTCTAATGAGATGAATGTGGATCTCATGCACCCTATCTCATTGTTAGAATTGCAAGAGGTTGTGTTCCAAATGAAAAAGGTAAAGCCCTAGGTATGGATGGATTTCCTATTGAATTCTTCTTTCTGGAGTTTTGGGGAATTGTCAAATTTGATCTCCTAGAGGTGGTTCAGGAGACACAAAGCAATAATCAAATGCTACGTGCTTTGAATTCTACCTTTTTTGGATTTTATTCCCAAAAGGGAAGGAGCTAATTGTTTGGATCACTTTACATCTATTGCTCTCTATAATGTGGTTTACAAAATTATTACTAAATTGATTGTTGAGAGACTTAAACCTTGGCTCATCTCTTTGATCTATGAAGAACAAGGTGGTTTTTTTGTTGGTAGGAAAATTCTTGATGGGGGTGGTGATTGCTACTGAGACCATTCACTCTATGGCATCTTCCAAGGAGAAATCCATGTTAATCAAACTTTATATGGCTAAGGCTTATGATAGGGTTAGATGGGCCTTCATATAGAAAGTTCTCCAAGCCTTTGGATTTGATAGAGAGTGGATTAATTGGGTCATAAGCTTTGTTACTTCTACTTCCATTTTTTGTTTGTATTAATGGTGAGCCTTCAGAGTTGTTCAATACTTCTAGGGATATTTTCCAAGGGGATCCTCTTTTTCCTTACCTATTCATTATTATGGATAAGGGGCTAGGAAGGTTTATCAAGTCTTAGGTTAATCAAGGTTTGGTTCAAGCTTGGAGCTGAGGTGGTAGGGTGCCTCCTGATTCACACTTGCAATTTTTGGATGATACAACTTTGATAGGTATGGCCATAATTTAGGAAGTAGTGAATTTTAGGAAAACTTTTGACACTTTCTTGGTTGCTTCTGGTCAAAATATCAATAAGAGAAAGTTTTCAATATTCTTCTTCAATGTGCCTCATCTTATTCAAAGCAGGATTGCTCAAATTATCCAATTTCAAATGGGCTCTCTCCCTCTATCTTATCTTGGGATTCCCATCTTGGTGGGATCTCACCTTAGAGATATTTATTAGGATGTTTTGGATAAGTTTCATATGTGGTTTAGTCATTGGGCTTGTTGGTGGATTTCATCGGTTGGGCATGTGACTCTTTTGAAGTCGGTAGTCTAGGTCCTTTCTATTTATAGATGTTTTGTGTAGGTTGCTCCCTCGTGCTTTGTTAAGGAGTTTGATGCTCTTTCCTATCAATTTCTTTGGGTAGGTAATTTATCTTCTTCGAAATGGAGCCTTGTGAAGTGGGATTCTATTTATAGGCCAAAGTAGGTGGGTGGTCTTAGGCTCGAGCCTGTGGATTTGAGTGGCCACGTCTTATCTGCTAAGTTATACTGGTGTTGGTGTACTTGCCAAGATTAGGATTGGGCTAGAATTCTCACTCTTAAGTATCTTTAGGGGGTGATCTCAGTGGATGTGCCTTGATATGGCCTTTTAGGGAAGGGGTCCATGATTTGGGATACTCTCAAAAGAGGGGTGAAGCTTATCAAGAAGGGTCTCTTTTGGATTTACTATTGGGGCTTCAATTCCTTTTTCTAACATGATTCATGGGATGGGCATCCCCCCATTTTGACTATGTTTCCTCATTTACAACCCCTTTGTAACAGTTTGCTTGCTATTGGCTCAAGTAAGGTGGAAGATTTTAAAATGGTTCAAGCTTTAGGTCAAGTGAAGGAGATGCAAGGGAAGATTCTATAGGAATGGCTATTGGGAGGCACTGAGGAGGCTCGTTAGGAGCTTGCTAGGATTTTGGCTAATAAAATATGCAATTCCCTTTTAGGAAGGGATATTCTGGCTTGGGGTGCTAATCCAAAGGGAAAATTTTAAGTTGCCTTAGGCTATTTGGATTTGGATAGATAGGTACTTGGGAGGGTTGGTGTGCCTTGGTGGAAATAGGCGTGGAACAATTTTTTTTGGCCTAAATGTAATTTCTTCTTATGGTTGGTGGTCCAAAATAGATGCGTTACCTTAGAGAATTTACGGAAAAGAGGCTTTCAAGGCCCTCCTATCTGTGTCCTTTGTAAGAGTAGTGAGGAAAATTCCCCTCATTTGTTCTTCCAATGCCCTTTTTCTCAAGAGATTTGGCACTTCTAGTGGGGGCTTAAAATCATGCTTGTGTTCATGCCTCTTCCTTGGTCGAGTTTTGGAATAGTATGGGCATACTTCCTGCTTAGACCTCTTTTTGTAAGATTGCTTGGATCATTGGCCCCAATTTTATTATCAATCTGTGGTTGGAAAGGAATCAAAGGATATTTCAGGATGTGCAAATGGGGGTGGCTCAATTATGATAAAATATCCTCAATATGGTCTAGGAGACTATTTCTGTGAAATGTGATTTGTCTAATACTGTGGATCCTAGTGATGTGGTTATCATAAGGAGCTTGAAGCTAAAGGTTGGTGGGATGGGCTACTTATTGGTAAAATACCTCATCATACCAATCAAAAAATTCAATGGGAGGGTAAGTGGACTCCCCTGTCTTGTGATATCCTGAAGGTGAATACTGATGGTTCCTCTAGGGGAAACCTTGGACATGTGAGGATTGGTGGCATTGGTAGAGATAGTGGAGGCGATGTGGTATTCTTTTTTTTTTTTTGTGTATAAAGGGTAGCAAACCAATAATCTTATGGAGGCCCTTGTAATTCTTTATGTGGTTGAAAGAGAGTGTTCCTCAATTGGAGACAAATTATTTGTGAATCTAATTCATAGATTGTTGTTGATATGCTAAATGAATAAAGGTTGGAGGGAGATAGATGACAACTAGCATTGGTGGTTAAATAGATTTTGAGTCTATGTAGTTCTTTGGAGTATATCTCCTTTCGTCATATTCCTAGGGAGTGGAACAGAGCAGTGGATTGCTTGGCCAAGTGGGCTTTAGAGCATGAGGAGGAGTGGGATGTTAGAGATTGAGGCCTTTTTCCTTCTGATTATGTGGTGTCTTTGGAAAAGGTTATTTTGGAGGACAAGAATATGTAATTATTTTTGTTTGGGATTCCCTTGGGGAATACTTATTGTCTCTTGGCTTTTTCTATATTTCTTCTTGTTATTTCAATAAAAAATTTACCCCATTTTTATAAAAAAAATGTGAAGTATAGCTTTATCAAAGTGTAAGAGGCACTTGTACTAACTATGAATTACTAACAAGAGGAGTAATTCTCACTCTTTCTTGAGTTTTCTCCCTATTTGAGGGTTTATCTAGCTATAATTCTTGTACATTTTGCAATTGAGTATGTGTTTCCAATTGTTATTTTTCAAATTCTAAGAAGTTATCTATGTTTCCCTTGATTTGTGTGTGTCATCAATAGTTTGAAATCCATTATAAGTGGTTAATAGTGAATGTTGAGGTATTTTTTTGAGTTTTAATTTGAATTCACTTGCAAATAGAAAAGTGATATTGACCTCCTTATTTAAAAATCAAGAGGTACTAGAGTAAGTGTTTTATAGAGCCTAGATTTTGTTAGAATATCATTATGTGTAGTGGTTTCTCGATTCTATTACTAAGTGAAGCATTTGGATGTTGAATGCACTAGTAGAAGAGTTGCAAGATGTTTCCAAAAAAAAATATGGATAGCAAGGTTTGAGAGTAATATTTAGTACACTTGTGGTTCAAAGAGGATTTTAAAAAGGTGGACAGTGTGTGGTTCATTAAAGGAGGTTTTTTTGTCTCTATTGGTGAGTGGAACTCCAATTGGTTTATTGGTTTGTTCCTTTTTGAGTTGTCTATGTGATGGGAACTCTAGTTTAATTTCATACTCTCATTTCCATTTATTTATGGTAGCACATTTGTTGCATGTTTTTTAATAAAAAGGGGTGAAAATTTTTATTTAAGAAAGAGCAACTAGGTACAAGAGTCCCTTATGACCAAATTCATCAAAAGACATACTACTCCCCGACTCCAAAATAGAACCATATAGAAATGATTCATCAACCAACCCAAGCCAAAAGATACCATCCAACCTTAACACAAGGATACACCTTCCAATCCTCATGAAGATATCTAGACAAAGTGTTGCTTTTATCCAAGTCCAACTATCTCCATTCAACCATATTCCATGCCTCTCAACCATTAGAGGCCCATTTAGCAAGGAAATACACAACCCTATTCCATTCCTTGTGAATATGAACAAACGAGATGGTTTCAAAGTTCGAAGCAAGATGAAGAATTTGCTTCACAATTAAGACAAATCTCCACAAAGAGTCCTAAAAATATCTCTTATTAAGGAGAGAGGCCAAAATCATAGAATCTACCTCATAAATCACATCCCTCCAACCAAACTCATAGGTTCTCCCTAGAGCCTTAAGAATAGCAAAAGCCTCCATCTAATTGTTAGACTACACACCCATGTGAATGGAGAAGAAAAAATGTCTAGCCCCACTACTATCACAACCCACTTCTCCAATCCCAGAATTCCCAAGATTTCCTTGAGTAGAACCATTAGTGTTAATCTTGAGAGTACCTTCAAGAGGAGGACACCACCTTCCCACTCTATCCACTTTCTTAGAAGGTTTTAGCCTGCTTCCCCTAGTCCTTTCCTCGAGTAAAACCATCAGTGTTAATCTTGAGAGTACCTTCAAGAGGAGGATGCCATCTTCCCACTCTATTCCCTTTCTTAGAAGGTTTTAGCCTACTTCCTCTACTCCCCTGGGGGCCTAGGGAAGAAGAAAGCTCAAGTCTAGAAGCTATCTGCATGTTTGATGATGACATAGACTCTCCCAAGTAAAATTTAGATGAGATAGTTTCTTTCAAAATACTCTACACCTTGAACCAAACTTGCAAAGCCATTTGATGCCACTCACAAAAAATGCATTGATTCCTCTCCAACCAAATCTTCTAGATAATAATGGGAGGTCCCAACTCCCAGGAAGCCACCAAACATGGCATATATGGGATGATGTCCCAAGTTCTCCAAAAATTCTTGCAAAGATAAAACAAACCTAAATGGTCTTCTCCAAATCTTCCACCAAAGTCTCTAAATTTCCATAGCAAAAGAGCATTGCAAAAATAGTTGAGTCGTACATTCTCTAGCGCATCCACATAAAAAATAGAGAGATGGACCACAAAAACCTTGTTTCTTGATATTCTCCTTAGTTAGGAATTTGTTATGACTCAACAAACATAAGAACATATTACACCTAGTCCACCCAACCTTGTTCTAGATAAATTTACACCAAGGATAATATCTCACCTCAACATGGTGGGGCACCAGAGTAGTATACCCTTGAGAAAAAAATAGATAACCTTAGATTCATGTACCTAAGCTAGTAAATCACCATCATCTAAAGAAAAAAAAGGCCTCTCAACTAGAATAGATGCTAAAATATTTCACTCTTCTTGAGAACCACCATCTGGTTAACTATCAATATTTTTCCACTAATAAACTCTAGTGCCTCCCAAATAAGAAGAGAATTTGAAACTACTCATCTTGGACCACCCAACGGCCACAAAAATACCACTTAAAGGTCAGAGATGAGGGAAAGATGATAGAATTAGAGGGTGAACATTCCAAGGATCAGTCCAAAAAAGAGCTTGCTCCCCTTTGTGAATGATCCAAGAAAGGTCCTCCTTAATGAGGGTTGAGCCCCTCTTAATAGTGTTCCAAATCATACAACCTTTACTAGACAAATCCATTCAAGGAATATCCTCACTATCCACCCCTCCTAAGTATTTGTGGTTTATAACATGTACCAATGGATTCCCTAGATATTTACACCACCTCCAATAAAGTTTTGTAGCCAAAGAAAGACTATTATGCTTCAACTGCCTAAGCCCAAGACCACCATTCTCCTTTGGTCTGCAAACCTCGTCCCAACTCAACAAAATCCATTGTCAAGATTCCCTACCCATAATTTTTTTTGGTAAGGGAGTCAAGCTCCTTGAGCACACTCTTGGGAGCAGATAACACTATGAACCTATAAGAGGAAGAGTCTGGAGGATAGAAGACACAATAGTCACCCTGCCAACCAAAGATAACCATCTAAAGGTCCAATGGTTGACCTTCAAGAGAAATTTGTCCAAGATATTTTTCCAGTAATTCCTCTTCAAGGTGCCAACATAGAGGGAGATCCCCAAATACTCCAAAGGAAGATTACCAATCTAAAAATGAAGAATTTTGGAAATTTTTGCATTGAATCAAAGCGAGATTATTGAAGAAAATGGTATGAGACTTACCCTCATTGATATGCTAGCCAGATGCAGCTAGATAAACATCTAGAACCTTCCTAAATTTAAAAGCCTCCTCAATCCTAGCAACACCCTTGAGAGTGATATCATCAACAAACTAGAGATGAGTTTGTGCTTCCAAACTCTACGCCCAGTGACAACCACAAATAGAGCCTCTATCCCTATATTGTTTCAACAACCTCCCAAAACCTTCAACCATCAGAATAAAAAGATAAGGGAAAAGAAGCCCCCCTTGCTTGATTTCCTGACCTACAAAAAATGTAGGTGAGGGGGAGCCATTTACAAGAATAGAGAAGAAGATGTGGTCACACAACTCATAACCCATGAGACCTACTTTGTATGGAAACCAAAAGCCAAAAGCAGATGCTGAAGGAACAACCACTTGACTCTATCATAGGCTTTAGACATATCCTATTTAATGATCATGGATTTTTCTTTGGAAGACAAAATGAAATGAATAGCTTTAGCTTCCACCACCACACCATCCACAATTTTCCTACCCTTGACAAAACCACCCTATTCTAGAGAAATCAAGGGATTCAAACACCTCTTAATTCTTTTAGCAATTGACTTAGTGATAATATTGTAGGTCACATTGTACAACACAATATACTAAAAAGAGTCTAAGGAATTAGTACCCTCTTTCTTATGAATTAAAGCAAGGAAGGTAGAATTTAATCCTTGGGCATCTTCTTGTTAGTATAAGACTCCCGAACCACCTCCAACAAATCCACTTTGATCATATCCCAAAATTCTTGAAAGAACTTAATTAAAAAGCCATCAACCCCAGGGGCCTTACCATTCTTCATTTGGAAGACAATATCCTCAAGCTTTGCCAAAGAGATGGGTGCCAAAAGGGAGATATTTATCTCCATTGAGACCAAAGGAGGGATACAATCCAAAACCAAATTCTCCTCCTCCAAGGCAATAGGAACATTATCTGAGAAGAGAGAAGAAAATAAAAATACCACCTCCTCTATAATAGCTTGATGTAAGTTTAACTATTCCCCTTGAGCTGACATGAGTGACGTAATAATATTCCCACCTCTATGCACATTTACCGAATTATGAAAAAATGCAGTATTCCTGTCACCTTCCTAAAGCTAATGAATCTGAGAGTTTTGTTTGCAAAAATTCTCCTCTTGTAGCTCCCATTCCACAAGCTCTCTAGAGAATTTGGTTTCTTTATGAAGCAATCCCACTATCATCCCCTCTTCCTTGATTTTGAACATGATGCTTTCTAGTTGATCCTGAATCTGTTTTTGCCTATGAAAGAGGTTACCAAAACTTGTTTATTCCATTTCTTAAGCTTGAATTTGACAAATTGGAGCCTCTTGAAGAAAGAGAACATTATAGTATCAAAGGAAGGCCTCCCTTCACCCCACCACTCATCCATAAGTTGGTGCAAGCTATGATCCTTGAGCCACATTAGTTGAAATTTAAAGGGGGGTTGCTTGACCACAAAGAACCGAGAGGAGAATAACTTAATTGTCCAATGATCTAAGCCCTTCCACCCTAGGGTATCAGAGGAAGAATTATAGTTATTACAAATCCATTCAACAAAGACAATAAATTTATCCTACCTCTCAAAAATAAAACCCTCCCCACATCTTCAATTACACCAGGTAAAGGTCCCATTAATGGGTTGAATTTCCACTAAATTAAGAAACTTGATGTTGTCCTAAAGCAAGGAAGAAGAAGGCCCCAAATGGATAACTCCCCCAATTTTTCCTCTAAGGCACATATAGAATTATAGTCTCCTACCAAAATCCAAGGGCAAGAAGGAGCAAGAGAGCGAATAAATCTTATGTGAGACCAGAGCATAGTATTACCAGGAAAATCATTAGGTGCATACACATTGGTGAGCATAATCATCACACCCAGGTCAAAACAAGATGCCAAAAGAGAGGGAATTCCTTCTAGCCATCCATCAAAGAGGAAAGATCCTGCAGGGGTCCCAAATACATGCCACACCTCCAGTAAAACCTTAAGATCCTCCTCCAAATTTTGGGTGTAGTCTTCATCATTTCTTCAACAAAGAGATTGGTCTTTTGAATGAAGAGAATATCTGGTTTATGATCTCAAACTAAATCATGAGTAGCCTTTTGTTTAGGGATGCTACTCAAACCCCTAGCATTCTAGGATATCACAATCATTTATGAGAGGAAGCAAAGTGGGTTTCCAATGTCTTAATAGCACTAGATTCCACCAAAGATTCTCCCATAATCTTCATCTTCTCCAAGTACCTCTTCCTTACTACTTTAGCCATATTATCACCAGTCACTTTATTTGAACTCTTCTAGTGGATGCCTAGGGGAGGCTCATTCTTCTTCTTACCATCATCCTTGGGCCCAAAATTAGTCTCCAACTCATTTAACTCATTAGTACCTATGTCCTCATGAGGAAAATCTTCCAAGGGAGTAGGAATTGAGTCATCCACAAGATACACCACATTCTCCTATCCAAAATCCCCCAATTCAACTAGGGACAAAGAGAGAACAAGTCCTTCCTTTGAAGCTTCCTGCATGTCATATTTTGGAGTAGGGAACTAAGGGTATTGGCTGACATGATCCAATCCTTGAAAAACCTGAGTCCTAAAGTTGAGATCATGTTCCATTGAATCCAACTCCTCAAAACTTTCAAGAACATCAAATCTGTTGCTAGAGGCCTCTTTGAGCATGGCTTTATTTTGGTGGTTTGACACCTTTGATTTTGAGTGGGATTTCACAGGTACAAACCCATGGCTCCTAATTCTGAATCATTGCTTTATCTTTTAATTTGGAATTTATTTGCATGCACACCTAGCGCAGGCTGTTGGATTTTAGCTTGCAACTTGGGGAAATTCCTTTGCAAATTCCCATATTCATGGCAAGTATGAAAATAGAAAGGAAGGGATTCATAATCTATCTATTGAATCTAACACATGCCTCCTAGCATAATTTCAAGAGACTTTGGTAAAGGGTTATTTAAATTATCTTCTACACACAAACAAGCAAAAGAGGTTACCCTTAGATCAATTGTCTGATGGGAGGGACCCAAGGGCTTGCCTAGAAAATCTGCTATAGAATGCAAGACTTCCTTGTGCCAAAACTCCATCAAAAGATGAGGTAGATAAATCAAAATAGGGATCCTTGATGAAAACTCTTTTGTTGGATCAAAAACAAGATGCCATGGTTTGATGAAAAGTACTGCCTAATTGTGAAAATACAACCCCCCTTCGAAAACCACATTGCGATCTACAATCCAAGAGAAAACCATAAAGAAATAGCCATTAGCTCACAAAATTATTTCCAAGTATCCTTCATAATTCCAGTTGTTTTGGACCCAATTCTCCAGAAAAAAGGTAAGGAAATGCAAACCCCCATAAATTTATAGATTAGCACATGCTTAGATAGATACAACACATAATTAGCTACTGCATTTGGGTTGATCACCACCATCAAATGATCTTTACATCTCTTCAAACACTCATTGGGTTTTGGTCAAAAGCTCTAATATTGACTGTTCTTTGACTCCTCTACCAATTGCAAGAGGAAATTAATAGCATCCTCATGACTAGAGGATGAAGATTCACCACCGAAGATATCATATTTAAAAGAAACCGAATAGGGGTCCGTTAGACCCCCTACATGGGCCATGTAGCCTGCACAAACTGAAAGCCCACAAAAATCACACAAAGATGGGTCAAAATGGAACATGAAGGAGAAAAAAATAAAGAAAACCCCAAACAATGGCAACCAACATAAAAAGAGGCCACCAAAACCCCACACCTCTCTTAGATAGACCAAGGAGGTAGCCCACGACCTCACTAGGCCACATAGGCCAACATGCAACACTACATGCAGGAAAAAACCCTCACCCGCCCAAGCCTGCAAACAATCACTTGTCCAATCACCTACATTTGTTACATGTTGACGGTGTGTCTCTTATCTATTATTTTTCAAGATTATAAATAAACATAATTGGGCAAGGCTTGTGATTTTTCATGTAATGTTACAAGATTTAATGTGAAGAAATCAATGCAATTATATTAGGATAATTTATAATTTCTCTTTAGAGAGAAAAAAAATTGTTACAATTTGTGTTGTTGCAAGATTTTTTGAAAAGCATAAAGGATTTGGAGTGAGGAGTGTGTAAGGGATGTATACTTAGCAAGAGAAATGACAAATGTGTGAAAGATAATGTGTCCAATTCTTAAGTTACTTTGTGAGGTCAAGAGATCGCACTTGGGTGGAGGTTAGGAACCCAATATTCAAAGGATCCCTTCAAAGATCCATGCACGTGGTTTTATTTCTTATGTTTTCTTATGTGTTTCTTGGATTGATCATATAGTAGGTTTGTTTCCATAGGTGTTTATTCTTATTTGTAAGGATGAGTACGTTTGGGTGTTGGAAAGCCATGTTGAGAATGATTCTTGAGTTATCTTAGGTTTTAGCATTCCTTGACTCACTTTCAAATTTGATGAGCTTTTGGAGACCAAAAGTTTCCTAGTTTGGGAGGTGTGATATAAAAAAAATATTTCTAAGTTTTAGGACCATTGGTTTCTGTAGACACTAAAAAATGTCTCAAATCATATCATAAACTTGAATTAGGTATGCTAACATCATTTCCTCTTGAAACCCATCCTCTTTTCACTTAATTAATTAAATTATCCTAGCTTGTTAATTAATGGCACCATTTTCGCCTATTAACCTCATTAATTTAATCAGGTCAATTCAACCCCTTTCATGCTAACACTTCATCCTATTAAATTAAATTAATCAAACTATTTAATTTAATTCCATGAATCCTCTTATTTAATTAAATAACCCTAAGTTATTTAATTAAATATCATTCCACCTTTCCCCCATTCATTAAACCATTTTATTTAATGAATATCATCTATTCTTCTAAATCCCCTAATGGCATAATTAATATTGTTTAATTATCAATTAAATCTAATCCCCCCCACTTGCAAGGGAATATTCCTCTACACATTCCTCCAAAAAGAATATTCCCATGGAATATTCCTTCCCCTTTTGTACAATTTAATTTAGTTTTAATTAACTAAATATCCTTTTTTCTCACCCATGAGAATATTCTCTCTCCTCACTCTTTTGAAAAAGGGGAATATATTCCTCTTTCTCAACAAACTTAGCTTCTTGAGCAAGTTAACTTGTGACCTCCTGTGCAAGTTAACTTATGACCTCTTGGACAAGTTGAAAGTGTGTTTGTTTGAGGGAATGTGAACCCTTGATTAAATCTCATCTTGCATTCTCACCCGTTGATGAGAATCCATGATCCATGCCTCCAATTTCTTCCATCCTTGATTGTTGATTAATCTTTTTGATCTCAACCCTTCATTTCTCATTTGTTTTCCTATAAATAAAGCACTATTTGGAGACAAATGGATCTGTCTTTTTAGAGAAAACTTATGCTATTGAAATCACTCACACTCAAACTCATATTTAGCACACATTTAACATCTTTTAGTTCATTTTAGTTGCATTAATTAGCTTTAAACTTACATTAATGGATTCCATGATCACATAATGCATCCATTTAGCTTGTTTAATTAATTAGGGATCTTTTAGGTTAGAATCCATTTAGCATTAGCTTAGAATTTGTATATCTTCATCATTTAGCATAAAATCATGTTTAATTAGCTTGTATCATGCTTGTTTAGATTAAAATCATGTTTATATACACATCTCTCATAATTTCCTTTAGTTTTCTTCAATAAAATTGATTGGAACAAGCTCATTTATCCACAAGATTGGGAAAGGGTCGCTATTCCACATCAATGCGACACCACTCCCCAACGGGATAAGTTTCAGATAGATTAGAGTAGACATTTAAATACTTTTTTAGTTTAGAATACTTTGTTTTGACAAAGTTTTAGTTTAACTTTGATTTGAATGATCCTGTTAAGATTTGATGATATTGGCTTCATTATGCTTTGATTCTTCATGGATCAAGAGTAACTGGTCCATACTAATCCGTTCGATCATATTCTGGCGCTAGAAGGAGGGAAAAATCAATCAAATTTAATCAATTTCTATCTTGAATTCCATTATTTCTAACTTTTGCAAGAAACAATGACGCTTAAAACAATTTCATTGACGCACTTTACTGGGTGTCACCATATAGCAACACTATCGTAATCTGAAACAATGATGCCTATTTAATATCCCAATGCTAATTAAATAAACGCCAATGCTAATACTTTTTAGAGGTATCAAATATTTACAAATGATGATGCACCTCAAAATGGAAATGCTATTGTGCTCACCGTTTTCTCTACAGAGCGACGCCCAAATTCACTAGAGTGACACTATCATGAATAGCAATGCCCAACTCTGGTAAGACATTTAACAATCATTTTTCAGCATGTGTTTTGGTGCACCGCTTTATTCAGATTTATAACATTAAGCTTCTAACATATAGGAAAATTACACTACTTGTACGATTTCCCGCTTCTTCACTTTAGAAAACCAGATTCAGGAAGCTGAAGTTCACCTCAGCCGGCGCATTTCATTCCATGACATCCGTTTGTGTGTGGGTAGAGGGGGTATCTGGGGAATGCATCATCTGAGGCGATCCACCATGGAAAAACGTTATGCTTGCGTCCCTTTGGGAAAATTCCACTTCTATAAGCTATGAGAGGCATTGCTTCCCATTAGAAGTTTGATTTAGCCAATGACTACGCCAGACTAAGCAGAGCCCCAAGCCTTGTGCACTGGCTTCATCCTTCCTTCAATTCCACTACTTCCAAGATTGCGTTTACAAAATCGCATGGGAACAGCTTCTTTTCATCTCAAGCAATCCCATCTTCTAAGTACTCAGCTTGATGCTCTCCGAGCAGTCGAAGCATCGCTCGCCTCCATAATGGCAGCAACGCCATTAGCTTTGCCCAGAGCAAGTGTGGAACTAACACCCATTGCAACCACGAAGCGGTTACCTGTTTTCTCCACAGTGGCGAGTGCTCGCGGTGGAGGTGGTAGCTTTCTACTCCTCTCCTCTACGATTTTGTGGGTAGCACCTTACTATTTTTGTAGTGCTTTTGTGTTCTTTATTACATTTCTCTCCTTATCATATATTTCTCCACTATCGCTATCTTGGCTGTCCGTGGAGGTGGAAAAACCTAAACGGGGGTCTAACTGAGGCAGGCCCCTATACAACCACCCAACAATTTTCCTCTTCATTATGTGTAGGTAGGCGCATTGCTTGGAGTTAGCTGGTGAACAAGTACGTTTGTGAGATTATTCTTTCCATCCTAACTCTTTTTTATTTACTTTATCATATTTGTACATATCTTGCCTACTTCATAGCTTTGTTTTGGCCCTTTGGAAGTAGTTAGCTAGGTTGTGAGTCCATTTTCTAGTGTTTGACCTTGCTTCTTTAGTCCTCTGGTCGTACGGATGCCAACACACTTGAGAGATGCCAGCGTGCCACACTGTCATCCCAAAACCACACTTTCATCCTCAGGCAGAGAGCTTCCTGAGGTGCAGAGTTAAACCTAAAAAATGGCTCGCTAGCACCATTATGTGTTTCGGGTTTGCAAAGTGATTTAAGGACCTTATAGTCCTTATCATTCTTGTCCAACATTTCCTAACACCCCGTTAAGTTGAGGTAAGTTAGGGAAGCCTTCCACTCTTGTCCCTCCGTAACCTGGGGCCTTGAACATGGTTGGTCCCCCTCTCTTACATTTTTGGTGAGCCTGACGTGAACCAACATCTGTTCATCTATTGGTGTTGAGGCTTTCCTCTTGTACCTTGCGATCATTGTGCTCCTGAGTGTTGTGAAGGTTTATGAGCATCACGAACCAGTCCACAACCTCCGGGTATATTGTTAGGAGAAGTATACGACACCTCCTAATGGAAAGGATGAAGGTCACTACTAGTTTCTCTACATACCTTTTCTCTAGTCCTATCATTGGTTTGGATGTGCTTGAGTAGTTGTCAAGGGGTGAGATAGATTTCCTTGATGAGACTAATCACATTCCCACTCCTCTTGTTGTAGGAAAGGGGACCCATAGACACATGTGTCCGCCTTTAATGCCTTATGCACAAATTTCTTCCATCATGATGCATTGATGGCCAAACTATTTCCCCGATCTCTCAAGGATACAACACTCGAGTGGTAGTGTTCCTTGCCTGATAATTCTATTTTCTCATTTGACCAACTTGTAAACCAAAATTTATGACAATTTCAAACCAACATGGGGCCGAAGATGATGTTTTTGGATCTCGTCCGATGCAAACAAGGAGATAACAAAAATATTACTGATTTTATAGTGTGATATCAAGTTCTCTTCTCACAAATCTCGTATTCGCTGCCTGATTCTAACGTGCATAAGGTATTCATATGGAACTTACAAAGGCCTTGGAAAGAGAAGTTTTTCCTTATGAAATACCCTTATTTCACACATTTGTGTGCAACCCTACGATAGTATCAGTAGATGGTGGTTCAGCTTGGGGGTTCCTCCTTGTGCTCCCGTTCTGAAGTAAAATCTATTGTGTCGATCTCTAGAAAAGCAAAATATGTTGTGAATGTAGTAGCTGTTGCGGATGAAAATCACCTCAGACGCAACCAAAAATTCAAAAAGTTATTAGAATCTTATTCCTCTATCTTGCAAAAGTTTTTGAAGGATAAGATCATGACCTTGCCAAACCCTAAACCTCTTAAGGAACCATACCCTAGTTGGTATGATGGAAGTACATACTGTCAGTACCATTGAGTTAATGGACATGATACTGAATGTTGTATGCACCTACGTTATGAGATATAGGACCACATCAAGGATGGTACTATTCATCTCGATGGTAGCAAACAAAATGCAAACAAATTGGTGGTGAAAGCAAGCAATGAACTACAGATATACACAAACCCGTTTCTGTCACATTCTACTAACATGATTGTAGATCCCATTGATTCTATTACTTAGCATGAGGCCTATTTTAATATGGTAACAGTTACTTCTACTGCATAGCTTATGATTGTTTAGTCGAATATAGCGTTCACGTCACATGACTTACCCTTAAATAACAAGAACTCGCCTCTTTATATTCTCGCTCGCCTCAATGGCAACATTGTGACATGGGTCCTAGTAGACACTGCAAGTTGAGTGAATGTTATCACAAAAGAGACGTTGGGGCTTAACTCATTACATAGAAAAAAATATGAAGAAATGAAGTCTACCATTTGTACACAGGATGGTCTTTCCATGAAGCCCTATGGATCGATAACTCTATCCGTCCTAGTTGGACCTAGGGATGTTGACACAATTTTTGATGTTATTCTAGTGTCAGATTTGTTCAAGATGAAGCTAGGCATACCTTGGCTTGCTTCTATGAATGGAATTGCCTCTGTTATCCACAAATGTCTGAAGTTCTCCCATGAAGGTGTTGTGCATGTAGTGCATGACACCAGATACCAACCTCTGGTGTCCCATGGGGGATATCCATTAGACCATTTTTGGCCTGCCTCGATTGGTCCACTTTCTCCAAGAACAAACCTACTTTACAAGAACTATGTAAAGTACAAAATTGGGGGCAAAGGACAACCAAAATTGGCTCTTCTTATATCAAAACAACTGACTGCCACCCCTTCTTGAAAAGGGAAGGAGAAGGTGACCTCCCCTCATGATGACTCATCTACTCCCCTCTCTTGGGAGGAGTATTAGATGAGCAAGCTTGAATTTTACCCATTGAGTTTGATGATCCCTCCTTGGCATAAACCCAAGATCAGGATATCAAACCTTCCTAATAAACTGCATGGACCTTGGTACTTACTATATGGTAAAGGAAGAGGTCCCTGTGGAGAGTCCTCTTTGTCTCAACCTTCGCAGCCTCCTACTTCTCCTGCCCCTAAAGCAGTGAATGGGAAGAGGCCCACTATTGAGGCACCTGAGCCGACTGCCCCCGCTGCTTCTCAACCTGCTCCTCCTACTCCCGTTCAGGTGTTTGTTCCTTTGTTGGAAACAACAGTGGTGGACACTCCCATAGTTGAGGAGGAGCCTTTTGTTCCTTCGCAGCCTTCGGTCTCTGGTTCAAAGATTTGTAGAAATCGCCTTGCACGCGACCATAAGCACTAGTGAAAGGCTCTCATGGCTAAGAAGGCTGCCTTATAGAGGAAGGAAGAGGAGATGACCACCCTTGTATTAGGGCCTCTTGCCGTATCCTCCTCTCTCCTCCCCTCTGCTTCCATTCAAACTAGCTTTGTATTGATTT